>OY856415.1:166253579-166551079 GCA_963693085.1 Alisma plantago-aquatica
GATTGGCTTTTTGTGCGTTGATGATGTTGTTGCTTTATAAAAGTAACAATGTGTATGGATTTTATGAACCATGTGAATAAGTTGTTGCCTAGTGAGAGGTGACAAGTTGTGAATGGCCTTATGAACCATGTGAATAAGTTGTTGCCTAGTGAGAGGTGACAAGATGTGAATGGCCTTGTGAGCCATGTGAATAAGTTGTTGCCTAGTGAGAGGTGACAAGATTTGAATGGCCTTGTGAGCCATGTGAATAAGTTGTTGCCTAGTGAGAGGTGACAAGATATGAATGGCCTTGTGAGCCATGTGTGATGCTTGGGTAACAAGTATCATGTTTCTTTGTAGCATTTGTGTTAATAAGTTATGCTAGAGAACTTGGCTGATGTTACATTTCTGTTATATATCTATGGTTCATTGATGATTATTCATATCTGTTGTATTCATTACAAGTAGATGGATGAACTATGAGTCTACCATGGGTAGATGCAATGCTCTTATTGAAAATGGAGATTATCTTATTCTGTTCTATGAAGAATAATTCTTCCTATTAATGTAAAAGTAACCCCTGCTCAGTGTAATTTCATAATCTTCTATAACAATGTTTCTGGCGGAGAGTTATATCTCTCGCTGGGGCAATTTACAATTGTCTCACCCCCGTGGGAAACATTTTTAGGTATGCATGAAAGGCAGAGCAGAAACGCTAGAACAGGGAAAGAGCAGCAGCAACAGCAACAACAGGGACAGCAATAAGATCTCAGGTGGAGATATTGTCTGTCTAGTCATATAGATAGTAGTCCTATGTGTCGTCTCTGTACTCTCAGGTCCTCGGAGTTTTTAGACAGTGTTTTTGATATATCAGTCTGAGGTTTTGGCTTGATGCCTCGAGATTTGTATGCTGCCTGCATATATGTTTATAAGGCAGCTGATGATGTAGTCTCTAGAAAAAGATGGTACAGGATATGTACGTTTGAAATAGAATGTATATGATATACAATGGCATTTGTTGGAAAAGATTTCCTATGTGTGGATCTTTTTGCAAAAAGTTTTAATTTTTAGTGATTTTCGCTAATCCGCTGCTTGACGAATGCTTCCGCATTAGTTAATCTTATTTTCGCGAGACGGTCGTCACAATTATGGCTTGTAAGGACCCTGACCTTGATTTTGGGCTTATCCTATTTTCTTTGCCTAACCCTGGTGTTTAGTTGCTTGCTAATCATCCCAAGTGGTGATTAGGGTTTTTTTGTTCTTTTTCGAGAGTAGGAGGTGCTACTTGCAAATAACCCAAGTTTTAGGGTTGATGAGCAAGTTTTTCACCTTGAGAGATGCTCTCTCTCCTTGCATGCTCTAGGGTTTAGAGGATGGGTTGGGTTCATTGCTTGAGTAGCCTTGCGCCTTGTTTTGCCTTGTTTGGGCTTTGTCTTGCCTTGTTGGACCTTGTATCAGGTAGGGATGTGCTTGAATCTTTGTATCGTCCATGAGTTATGGCGGCCAAGAAGTGTGTCGCCCAGGAGTGTATCACCCAAGAGGGTGTGTTGCCCCTGTGACCTAGCTTTGCTTGTGTCACCATACCTTGGACAAGTGGCTATCCTTTGATAGTGGGTGGCATGACATGCACATGTGGTTTTCAAGGTGGCGAGACATTGGACAAGTGTCCCTAAGTGGGACGACACCTTGCCTTGTTTCCCCCTTCATCCTCTTCTGTATATACCTTCCCTTTCACTTTCTTAGGATCCCTTTAGTTCTTTCTTTCCTCCCTCTTCCTTGGTGCACGATACACCTTCCCTTGGTGTTCTTGGTGGTCGATCCCTTTGAAGGAGTTCTCTTCTTCTTCCTTTAGCTTGGTGGCTGGTATGCCTTGGAGCTAGGAGCTTAAACCTTGGAGCTTTGGAGCTTGAGGAGGTTGCTTAAGGTGGGTTACATAACTTCTAACCCTAACTATACTACCTTCTTTTATGTTGCATGTTCATATATGATCATGATCGGTCATGCATGTTGTTAGATATGTTTCTTGCTCTATCATGTACCTTTAATCTTGTGGACATAGTGATCATGTTGTTGGTGATGTTGTTGTTTCATATGTACCTTTGGACCTAGTTGTCCGAACCCATAGATTAGGGTTTCCTTTGGGGCAATACCCCTTTCTCTCCTTGGTTTTGAGAAGTGAGTTTGAGATCTAGTGGTGTAGGTAAAACCCCTCTCTTCCTTAGTCATTGAGAGGTGAGTCTATGCTCTAGTTGTTTGGGGAACACCCTCCTCTCACCATGGATTTGAGATGTGAGCCTTTGATGAGTGATGATCTAAGTTGGAGATAATCAACCATGTTGCCCGATTTGTGATGGAGGTTGAGCAAAACCCCTCTCACTTGGTTGTTGAGAGGTGATCCAACTATCTTGATCAACTAGGGTTTGTTTCTAAGGAGTTTGAGGTTGAAGATGACCATCTTGGTGAGGTTCTTGTGCCATACACTCTTTTGTGGGTTTTATCTTGGACGATATGTTCAGTGAAACCCTATTGGCTTTGTGCCCGATATGACCCTTTCACCCTGTTAGTATCCTTGGACGTTATGCTTTAGCCGAGATGATTTCCTTGCTTTGGATGTTCCCTTGCCTGACATGGTGTCTAGTAAGTTATCTCTATTTTGGGTGACATAGTTTGGTCTTGAGTTGCCTGATATGGTGTTTGCATGGTGAAACCCTATAGGTGCCTTAGTGGTGGCCGATATAAGGTGCTTGACCTAGATGGATGATTGGCCTTCTTGTGACGCCCTAGTATTGTTTGTTATAGGTGGGTGACACCCTAGCCTCTTCCTTGAATGATATGAGTCTGATGGGTAATCCTTGTGTCGGGCATGGGGTTTGTGGTTGAATGACACACCCTAAGTTGAGTTGGCCGATATGCTACCTTAGTGGCCACCATACTCATGGACGACATGGTTTGCTGGTTGGGCGATAGGGTGTCTTGGGTGCCATTGGTTGAGGAAGTAATGTGAGATAGCTGATAGAAACCCTAACCCTAATTGAATGGTAGGTCGATAGAATAGTTATGCTACTCATCATAGCCCTTAGCTCTTGTGCACGATACACACCTCTAGTTCATGATGCATGATACAATCTCAGTGTTGGTTGCTCTCAAGTGAACGATAGGGTGAAGTGTTGTTGGCCGGTATGGTGACATAAGTGCTTTAGGGTTTGAAACCCTAGCCGATAGGCTATAGTGAGGGATATGATCTTGCCCGCTACTCTTTGGGTGAGGGTTGGCGTTAACCGCCACACTTATGGTGAGGGAAGTAGGAACCTTTGATGAGGGTAATCCTAATAAATGGTTTAATCACCTTGAACCCGCATCTATGTTAATGATGGGACATGATGGTAGGTTGTGAACCATGGTATACTGAGAATCGAAGATGTTGTTGAGATACATGGTTATGTTCACACGAATAAGGTATAATGTATGCTCATGGTTTGATAACAATAATATGATTGATACAGCTTATGCTTCATATAATCATGGATGTTGTTCCAAACATGATAGCATGAAAATCATAAAGATCTATGTTCAGTGATTTATGTTATCTCTCTTAATATATATGCTAACCATGCAGGTATATTAAATGGATTCATAGACAGGTAAGAGCTATGAAGTATATGTGCTTTGAACAACACTAAATGATAATAATCCTTGTTGATGAGATAACATGTATCACCAGTATGATGAGATAGGTCGGTGGACCTAATAAAGGTTGAGTGCCTAGTTGAGGTGTTATCCTCTACTGATGAGATAAGGGATTGCTATCCCAGATGTTATGCAGGATGTTGATGCCTTGAGAGGTAGTATCAATATGTGAGGAGGGATTGAGATCCCATGATAGTAACAGTGATAATGTAACTCGATGTTGTTAAACTTTTTTGCCTCAACAACTCATTTAAAATATACTAATTAATTATAATGGAACATATCATGTAGTTTTCCTGGTCATAGATCCATCATCATCAAAATTTGGTGATGGTGAAATAGGTTTATCCTGCAGGATTACTTGGAGCACATATTGTTGAATATGCGGGGTTCTCCTAGACGAAAATAGGAGGATTAGAGTACAACTGCGGTTGTAGACTCCGTATGGTAAAGAGCATGGTGAACAGGCCCATGACTCCAAGAGTTAGAGCATGAATGCGTTCATGGATTCAGAGCACGGTGATCAGGTACGTGGATCAAAAGTATACTAGCACATGTGTCAAGGTGAGCTAGAGATATGGGTAGCTTGCGAAGCTAACCCTAAGGCTGAGGCCATATAAGCATGAGATTGCAGTCCTACTTTGGTTTTTATGCACTGACCATGAGGAGGTGAGGTCTGTTGGCTAAATGGACATCTATAAAATCCCTTTGTTTTGATTATGACAAACATTTCATTCTTATTAATCTAACGAGCTACTTGAGTGTGCAGGATGACAAACCAACAAGGGAAAATCTACAAGCTTACATATTTACATTTTCATGCAATGTAATCACTATTGTAAAAACTTGTACAAAACTATAATGTACAAGTACTTAGAATTGCATGTAAATCAAGCGTTAGATTCTCCCTAGCTAAACACCACAGTTAGACAAGTCATCCCATTCAAATAGGATTATTTTTGCACACTCACACACATAATTAGTGCCTAATTTGAAACCTTGAAACAGGATCAATCTCGGTCGACAAACCCCTCAACCGAGACACTCTCGGTCGACAATCTTCTCGACCGAGAAAGATCCAAAGTAGTCGTTAGACACAACAGACAAGTTAGTTGGCAGTTGAAGAAAGATGTTGCAAATCACTTGTTCCAGAGAGCCTGTCGGTCAACAAAAGTTCGACCGAGTAGGTGTCTCGGTCGACCATTTGTCGACCGAGATGGTCTCTGACAGCAATTGTAGAATAAATTAATTAGCCGTTGTTAAAGCAATAACTTTGTACCGAACGGCTAGTTAAGCACTTAGAAACCCTTAGAAGTTGTCTAGAACGTCCTTAAGCATCCTTAGGCCATTCCTATAAATAGGACAAGCCATAGGACACTCAAAACTCACTTGTTACACTTGAGAAATACTTGAGCATACTTGAGCAATCTGTTGCAAGCAAATTGAGCACTGTGATCATTGGCCTACTTTCCCCTTAGCTCAAATTCGTGTCCTATAGGCTAGCATCTCCTTACTACAGCACTTACACTTCTACACTCATTGGTTAGGAGATCAATACGCTTGATATAGGCAAATCAAGCCTTGTGCTTAAAAGGATAAGTTGTAATTTCTATTTTCTTTCTTGTTCCTTTTTATCCTTTGTATTCTCCTTGCTACTCCTAGGGTTGGAGGCTGCAGATTGGAGAGAGTTTGACTTCTCAGGTGGAGAAGGGGACTTCAAGCTACTTCAAGAAGGCTATCGCACGGGAAGCTACTTCAAGAAGGCTATTGCAACGGGAAGCTACTTCAAGAGGAAGGCTGCTTCAAGGTGGTGCAATTACTTCTAGGTGAAGGCTGCTTCAAGGTTGGGCGATTACTTCTAGGTGAAGGCTGCTTGAAGGGTTTAGGAAAAGAAATTGTATTTTATGTAAAATCCTAGCGAGGTAATAAAATAAATTTCTTTTCAAATCCCGGTTGGGTAAGCAACCGGGTAGTGGACTGACTTCCTTAGTGTTTGCTAAGGTTGGAACCACTCTAAACTCTTGTCTTCTTGTCCAATATCTTTGTGATTGTTTGTTTGAGTTAAATAATTGTTAAAATTGTTATAAAACTCTATTCACCCCCCCCCCCTCTAGTAGTTTTCAGTTGGTATCAGAGCGGGCTTCAAGGAACCCTAACAAGGTCTTGAAGAATGGAGGGAAATGGTGAAAGGTGATGTTTGGACAAAACCACAACATGCTGCAATTGGTGTTTAGGAACAAGCCACAAAACAACCGGATGCCCATGGAGATAAAAGGAAGAGCACAAAGAATGTCTTATTGCTACAACTAGTGAAGAAGAAGAAGAGGTAAGTCTTTTTGATTTATCTAAAGAAGAACTAGTTGCTATTATTGAAGAGACACATAATAAATATGTTGAGTGCAAAAAGAAATTAAAGAAATCAAATAAAGAAAACGATGATTTAAATGTTAAACTTCTTGCTCTTGCATCTGAAAATGAGGATCTCAAAGAGGGAAATAAATATTCTGATCTTAAGTTAAAATCTATGGAAGCCGATTGCAAGCTCCTTTCTGTTGAAAATTCAAACTTGCAGACTCAAGTAAACGATCTTCAAAAACAACCATTATTATGCACTCATATAGATTATGACACTATTGTTAAAGAAAGAAATTTATTGTCATCTAATCTAGACCAAGCAAAACTAGATATTAAGAAGAGAATGGAAGAGATTGCCAAGTTACAACAAAAAGTCATTAATTTAAATAATAATGGCATTCTTGATCAAATCCAAGATAATTCCTATCATCAAATTGGGAGAAGAGGACTAGGTTATAAGCCTAAAGGGAAGTCCTATCAACCTAGTTGGAAAAAGTCACAAACCCATCAAACTATATATGTACCTAAAGGAACAAATACAATTTTACCAAAGAACAACCTAGAACAAAACCATAGAAAACGACTTGAGGTTGATTCTATATGTTGCCATTATTGCTCACGTCTTGAACATTACTCTTTTTCATGTCCTTATAAGAGAAAAGATGTCGAGTTAGTTTGGGTTCCAAAACCGCCAAACTAAATGAACAAAATCAAGTTGAGATATGACCAAAGACATTAGTTGCATATTTCTATGTCTATCTCAACTCAACATAGTGAGATTACAAATGTAAATGAAATTAATATTAGTTTATTCCCTAGATGATTTAAAGTTTAAACTGAAATTATGCTTAGTCAAAGAAAATTCCTATTTTCACATTATTGTTCGTAAAAGTATTTTCTGGTCTATTCATATACTAATCATGTAATGGAATTATCATTGTATGCTGATAACATGCTTTCATCATTGGGTGCGCATAGATAATGAAAATTGTATGCACGGATCCATGAAAATATATAGGCAAGCAAAATAATTTATTAGTTATATGTTAGTTCTTGCAACAAAATCCATAAATTAGTATCTTTGAAGATTTGAGATAATTAATTGTACCTAAGAATCTTAAGTATTATGCTTCAGCTTGACATTTAATGCAGATATTTTACTCAACATATTCAATCTGAAAATCTGCAAAATTAGCCTCTTGGTCAAAACAAAATTTGACCAAGGGGCGCTATGGTCGTAGTCAAATTCGACCTAAAATAAGTTTGACATAATAACTATTTTGGATATCCTTTTATGATTAAAAAAAAATTAATTTATGATCACAACTTGTCCCAATATTGTCAATAATAAACACAATATTACTCCCTTGGAAAATCTATATATGTGTGATCTACAAAAATAGTCTTAAAAATCAGCTTCAAATTCGTACTCAGTAAGCCTCTCGGTCGACGAACTCTTCGACCGAAAACCTCTCGGTCAGTCCCTCTCTCTCGACCGACAGAATCTATACAGATTTAGTATCATACACACTTTCGGTCGACAAATGTTCGACCGAGACAATGTCGGTCGACAATTGTTCGACCGAAAAATAGCCGTTGGATATAACTGTTGCAAACCGACCGTTATGACTGTTTATGACCGTTTATATGACCGTTGGGGAGCCAAGTGGCGCGTCTGCAACATGACCGTTGCGGACGCTCGGTCGACGAGTCGTCGACCGACCAGGTCGATGGAATGTTATAAAAGGAACCAAAAACGGGTCACTTCCTCACACTTACATACTCTTGCTTCCATAGGCTCTCTCTAGTGCATTTTTGTGCAACTCTTTAGCATCCTCATCCTCAAGCCTTCCTTGCTTCTTCTCCACTTTCAAGCAACACAATGGCCTCATCATCTGCTCGTGGGAAGAAGAAGGTCGCCGGCAGGAAAGGAAGGGAAGCTCGGGAAGCTACTCCACCACTGACAATCATCAACGACATTGCCTTCGTCGATGGAGATGCTGGTGATCGATATCTACGGCTTTCCTCTAAAGCTCCTCTCCCACGACGACCAGTTGAAGTTATGGACTTCATCAACATCGTCGACTTGGAGGACCTTTTCTAAGTACAAAAGTTAAAAGAATTCATCAACCCTTCTTTTTCTTCCTATTCAATCAAGGTAGTGAATGAATTCTACGCAAACCTCATTTCCCACTCTGAAAATGAAACCATCTTCTTCTACACTATGGTCAATGGGCATAGCTTCCGATTTACTGAAGGGGATATTCTTGAAATGCTAAACATTGACATAGATGAATATAAAGACACCCTTGACCTTACTTCTGGAAACCCCCTTAACCAATTTCTCCAAGATGACCATACCATTAGTCTTAGTGACATCAAAAGGACCATTTTTATATCCAATACAACCTGTCACGAAGATAGAGGCACATATTATGCTATAAATCTTAAACCAGCTGCTAGGATTGTAAACCTCATTGTTTCAACAAACATACATCCTAGAGCCAATAAGTCTAAAGTTCCTATTTTTTGCATGTGTCTAATATATGCCATTATTCAACGTATTCCCACAAATTTTATCCGCATCATTCTTAAAAACATGCTTGAGTTTTATGGCAATCCTCCATATGCCGATTTTTTATGCCAAATTACTCAACATTTCCTTAAGACACAACTTGAGGATATGGGATATACATGGGAGCGTAGACCAGAAAAAATAAGTAAGAATACAGTAGAAAAAAATGGGAATTGATTTTGGTCATAAAAGGGCTAGAGTTGAAGGAGAAACATCTCATCAAGACATACCACCACCCCCTCCTTCTACTAACCTATCACATGACCCCATCCAAAACACTCTTACTTATATTGCTGGCTCCCAATATCACCTAAGCAAACAACTAGACTATAACCATCATGCCATGACTTATATAAACCAAAGAATGCAAACCCTTTCACCAAACCAACCTGATGAATATACGTATTCTTTAAATCCTGGCATGCTCAATCCATACAATCCTTCGTACAACTATTATCAAACTCCACCTCCACCATCTGTGGATCTTACGCACACTCAGTTTTAATCCATGCAACTGCAAGATATTGCCGCTCATTTCCGATTTGACCGAGTACCTACATTCTTGGAAGCATATGCTCTAACTAAGACAGGTGCTCTAGATTGGCAAACATTGGTCCAGTATTATGGAACTGAGCCTTTTCTTGGGAAAGATCCTGACATTGATGTAATCCTTAAGTCTTTCCAGTAAATGTTGGAGTTATTATAATGATATCTTTTGAATAATTATAATGGGTCATCTCTATATGATGTGTCTATCTTTATATGTTTGCAATACATGCTTTTAATGAAATTGGCCATCTTTACTTGATTCCAATGGATATTTGTTTTGTGAGACATATTCAAAATATGGATTATAAGATCATCATTGTAGAACATACAAAATAAGGGGAGTAATAAATAAAAAATGCAACCTTTAAAATTGTGGCAAAATTGACAACTTACTTAAAACAGTTATAAATCCAGACACATTCTCGGTCGAGAAACTGTTCGACCAAGAACATTATCGGTCGAAAGATCGTCGACCGAGCAGGTTTCTGTTGTCAAGTTTGCAATAAAACTGAATATATTTGCAAATTAATCATGTTTCCCTTCATCATGTTGAAGGTAAAATTGGCTAAACCACTTCCACCTTGGAAGATGTTTGCTTTGATATTGGTGCTACTTAAACACAAGCTCTTGGTTTTTATATGGACATCATTTTAATGTACTTAATCTTCGAATACTTTTAATAAAGGTCAAAATCAAAATTTAAAATCAATTGTGACCTTAGAAGCCTTAAATTGCTTTAATTGTAAGATTAAGGGGGAGCTCATCAAAACAAATCTGATTATTTGATTAAGAAGCTTGCAAAAACATTATTTGGAGCTTGTTACGACCTTAGTATTTTTGGTTATGAAGAAATCTATGAATTTCAGAAAAATGATATAACTTGTACTTAAAGGAACTCTCTAAACAAATCGGGGCTTAACATCCCTTGCATTTTGATGGAGACATTTTTATGTACTCTGAGATTAACGGATTCTCATATCATTTTATGGGCTTAACATCCCTTGTAAAATGGATGAGAAATCAATACATATGCCATGAACCTAACAGGATCTCATATCATTTCAAGGCTTAACATCCTTTGCACATGATTGAGAAACAAATTGTGGCTAAATTAGACAAAAATGATATTAAATCCATGTAGAATATCTATCTAAGGGGGAGCATAGTATCTAATTAAGGGGGAGCTTTTATTCTTAACGGTTATCTTTTTGAAATGACAAAGGGGGAGAGATAAATATAAAATTAACATTTAGTAATTATGTCAAACTCAATTAATGAGTTTCATAAATAAACTCTTGGCTTTACATTGAAAGTTGCTATATTCCCAAATGATCTGGATTTCATGTTCCATAATTCATGGGTAATAATAAGCACACATTTTATACACAAGAGAAAAAGCTACAAAAGGTAATCTAAAGGTATGAAACTCATATGTTTTATATTTCCTTTATTTATATTTTGGAAATGTTTGTCATCTTCAAAAAGGGGGAGATTGTTGGCTAAATGGACATCTATAAAATCCCTTTGTTTTGATTATGACAAACATTTCATTCTTATTAATCTAACGAGCTACTTGAGTGTGCAGGATGACAAACCAACAAGGGAAAATCTACAAGCTTACATATTTACATTTTCATGCAATGTAATCACTATTGTAAAAACTTGTACAAAAATATAATGTACAAGTACTTAGAATTGCATGTAAATCAAGCGTTAGATTCTCCCTAGCTAAACACCACAGTTAGACAACTCATCCCATTCAAATAGGATTATTTTTGCACACTCACACACATAATTAGTGCCTAATTTGAAACCTTGAAACAGGATCAATCTCGGTCGACAAACCCCTCGACCGAGACGCTCTCGGTCGACAATCTTCTCGACCGAGAAAGATCCAAAGTAGTCGTTAGACACAACAGACAAGTTAGTTGGCAGTTGAAGAAAGACGTTGCGAATCACTTGTTCCAGAGAGCCTGTCGGTCGACAAAAGTTCGACCGAGTAGGTGTCTCGTTCGACCATTTGTCGACCGAGATGGTCTCTGACAGCAACTGCAGAATAAATTAATTAGCCGTTGTTAAAGCAATAACTTTTTACCTAACGGCTAGTTAAGCACTTAGAAACCCCTAGAAGTTGTCTAGAACATCCTTAAGCATCCTTAGGCCATTCCTATAAATAGGACAAGCCATAGGACACTCAAAACTCACTTGTTACACTTGATAAATACTTGAGCATACTTGAGCAATCTGTTGCAAGCAAATTGAGCACTGTGATCATTGGCCTACTTTCCCCTTAGCTCAAATTCGTGTCCTATAGGCTAGCATCTCCTTACTACAGCACTTACACTTCTACACTCATTGGTTAGGAGATCAATACGCTTGATATAGGCAAATCAAGCCTTGTGCTTAAAAGGATAAGTTGTAATTTCTATTTTCTTTCTAGTTCCTTTTTATCCTTTGTATTCTCCTTGCTACTCCTAGGGTTGGAGGCTGCAGATTGGAGAGAGTTTGACTTCTCAGGTGGAGAAGGGGACTTCAAGAAGGCTATCGCACGGGAAGATACTTCAAGAAGGCTATTGCAACGGGAAGCTACTTCAAGAGAAAGGCTGCTTCAAGGTGGTGCAATTACTTCTAGGTGAAGGTTGCTTCAAGGTTGGGCGATTACTTCTAGGTGAAGGCTGCTTGAAGGGTTTAGGAAAAGAAATTGTATTTTATGTAAAATCCTAGCGAGGTAATAAAATAAATTTCTTTTCAAATCTCGGTTGGGTAAGCAACCGGGTAGTGGACTGACTTCCTTAGTGTTTGCTAAGGTTGGAACCACTCTAAACTCTTGTCTTCTTGTCCAATATCTTTGTGATTGTTTGTTTGAGTTAAATAATTGTTAAAATTGTTATAAAACTCTATTCACCCCCCCCTCTAGTAGTTTTCAAGGTCATGGAGTCCGGCTCTCGTATTCACCTTGTATGGCACCGGTTTTTGGGCTTCGCAGCCTAAGGTTGGATTTGAGCAGGGACAAATCACTTCCTCAGGGCATAATAAAACGTAATCCAGTCGAATAGTATATATTTCTTAGAGCATAACATAGAACATTGATTGAGGCCTTGCTTATACAACTGATCTTGTTTTGCCTTGTAGTTATGTGTACGATCCTTATATTTTGTGAGAAGTCCTTATAAAGCTTATCTTGTCAATCATGTTCCATACAGAAATACTTGGTTATATGTCTCCTGGATATCTTGGAAAGATTGATGGTAATAATAGTCTTGCTTAGTATGCTGCTCTTATTATATGTCTTTACCAGCTATCTACTTTATCTGCTTTATACCTTCTAAGGTTTTATAGTTTTAGCGGGGAGTTATGCTTCTCGCTGGGACTGTGTGTCTCACCCCGCTGGTTTACAACCTTTTTAGGTGATCACACTAGACGTGGTGGTGGTCATGAGGTTGTGGTTGAGAAGCAATAGGAAGAGCAGTAGAAGGCAAGAGATGGATATGTTGTTGTTTTGGTGGTTTTGTAGTAGCGTCCTATAGTCATCCCTGTACCCTCAGGTCATAGGAGGTGTTTGATGACGTTTCACGGTGACTAGGTGTTCTAATTTTATATATCCAGCTGTTGGCCTTACGTGGTCCATTATGTATGTATAAACAGGTGATGGACTCTAGTGTTGACAAGTACAGCTGGTTCCGATAAGCTGCAGACATATATCAAGGCTTGTAAATGTTTATATAACAAGTTTCCTTGTAGGATCTGGATGTAATAGTTCTCTTCCAACTGCTTTCCACAAATAGTTTTAATTAACCCGTGTTTTTGATAATATGTGGTTTATGGTGTTTCTGCATGTTTTCACATGGAATTTAGTTGTCTGTGTGATAGGGGGTGTCACAATAACACCTCACTTTTCCCAACATATAAATATCACTGATGGGAAGCATTTTACTTAAGGGGCTGATACAATATGCTAATCTTTGCAATTTAAGTAAATAAAACACCTTGCATTAATTTGAAATAGATTCATACATAGTTCATAGTCATAAAATATAAAACTTATTCATCATGAAATCTAAATCTACTGAGATAGACTTGGAGGAAATAGCATGGACATAATATAAATGGTATCTAGTGACAATGGGTCATCTAGGTAAATGACACCTTACAAGGAAAATCTACAAATTTTCATAGTCCTTGATTGTCCTTATTACACTTCACTTGCTCCAATTCATGTGAACATTGTGTCCCTAGGCATGCAAAACAAAGATCACATCTGTAAGAGGTATTTGACACTTTACATAACACAAAGTAATTATTACTTGACATGGAGTAAACTTGACATGAAATAAAATTGATATGAACTTCACAATAGTTGACATAAACTTGACCATGGATTATCTTAATCATTCTTTAAATCAATTAAACATGATGAATTGGACAAATGAATATATGTTGACTCTCTTACTATCCAATAGGATCCATGCCCATAATTCTAGGAAATCCCATAATGACACAAAGGTCCATGATTATTGATCATATAAAAACTTAACCAATTCCATAAGTTTGCTCATGATGTTGGTTTAATCATTAATGTATTTAATCTTAATCTAGAAAAAAATGGGATTTATCCCTCTTAGTTCCATGATGAGATTTCAACCCTTGAATCATAATAAGATTTCTCTCTCTGAATGACTTAATGGGGTTTCTCCCTCATGATGTCTTAATGGGATTCCTCCCTCATGATGTCTTAATTGAATTTATCCCTCATGATGTCTTAAAGGGATTCCTCCCAAATGTTATCTTAATGGGACTTCTCCCTCATAACGTACTAATGGTATTCCTCCCTTCTTTGAACATGATTCATTATTCATGCATCATAGTCATACCTAGAGTTTGTATAATAGAACATAATTAATCAGTCACACAATGATATCTATACATGATGAATTCTTATAAAGCATTCATTATTTCATGAAACATGATAATGTGCATGACCAGAAAATAAACATTCAATAAACCAAAATTTACTTGTGCCTAATATGCATGGCTCGCTTACCTAGAAAATGCATCCTTTGTCAAGTCCTCTGACTTGATTGAGTCTTTAATCACCCATAATTTGATTCATAATATGATATGTAAATTCGTTCATAATCATTAAACCCTAATCTTTGTTGGGTTTTGTGAAGGTGGAAGGAGAAGTGGAAATAATATAAAATTTCTCCACATACCTTACGAGCAGATCTCATTGACAACAATGTATTTAAAAATACTAAGCATGGATATACCTCATCCTTGATCATGTTCGGTGATGTCCCTTACACGGTGATGGGCTTCATTCCTAGAGTTCATAAACGATCCTCATACGTCTTCCAAACGTAGGCAACTTGGTGTCTGTGTCTCTACTTCATCCATGTAGATGGAGTGGAACTCTATGTTGTGCTTCTCAAGATGGAGGGATGGAGTAGCCTTCTTCTTGATGACATGCTAGCATTGGTTTCTCTCCTTCTCTCTTACATGATGATGATGATGACTAGGATTCACATATAATAGTGTATCTCATCGTCTCTTAAAAGTCAGTCGGCATGCCCCTATATATAGCAGGAAAGGAAGCAGGGTTTTCCAAAACCCTCGGGAAACAAAAGGTTGTGTCTTCATTAAAACAAGCCGCTCATGGACCATTACAAGAATATTCTGGAAACAATTAATCAACCAAATAATCATATTAATTTATTATCTAATCTTTGTTCCTACAGGTTTAGTCAATTGCTCTGGATTAGGCAACCAACTTAACAATGGAATCTAATTAATTGGCTTAAACACTTTAACCAATTAACTCAGATTACATTCCATATTAATATAGTATATTACCAAAACGTTTTAGTAATAAATTCTATTCAGAACATTTATAATCATGTCAATAATTATACTCCTATTCCAATCACATACTATGTGTATGACCCGGTAGGCTCCAAATTATGTTGGCAGTGATATCCATTATCATATTATAATTTCACAAGAAAAGATTGGTATCTAGCAAAACTTTATTTCTACCAAAGTAATTGGAGAAGTTGGAGAACAAATTCAACCTACAATATGTGATAGGTGTTGTAGTGATTGTATAGTTCCTTTGTCTCTATTATCCAGATTGAACATGAGGTGTTGAAATGTCATCCTCTTCAGCATTCAATCAATGTTCCTTGACCTAGAGTAGACTATTTGAGATATGTGTAAGCTCAATATCGCATATGGACTCGCACCAGCATGTCCATGCTTTTCTCAGTCTCACATATCAAGTGTCCATGATATAAAACTCATATAGGAAGAAATAATCACATCTACATCACTCACAGTCACACCCATGTGTCACAGTGCACCCGAGCATCACCTTTATGGAAACCCTTAATCAGGATCATGGTGAATCATGTCAAATCATGTCAAACAACATGTGATGAGTGTAGTGATTTCAGGTCTAAGAACTAAAATCTCCACCATCACTATGAGAGATGACGTTGACTACCAATCATAGTTCCATGTGTGACTGTCAAGGTTGGTCTGTTCGATACACTTTTCTCTAAAAGGTACCTATGTGCTTGGTTTGATATCACATATCATGACTAATGAGATTTTGTCATCAACCAACACACACTCTAGTCTTAAGTTTTATTGTTGTCTATTAGCCTTCCAAAATAACATCTGATTAGGGACATAACAAGAATGCATCTATTCTTGGCATATGTATGATCTCATCGTTCAGGTGCTCAACCCGAACACATATGTCATTGAGTAATATAATGTTTTAGACAATTATTATGTTTCATCATTGTCTCATAACTGATTAGAATAGAATAAGTGGGAAGATTGTCTTTGCTATTAATCAAATCATTTACAAAATATGCCATTACAATCATCATATGATTTACTCTCTAGGCATACATACTAAAAGTCTTGGTCTATGAATTATTGAAGAGATTTAATGTGTAAAACAATGTTTAAAAACAAGTTATATTGATAGATAATTAGAGTACCTTTCTAATGTATATTTTTACATCATTTTTTTATGTCATATGCAAAAGTTATGAATTTTGCAAAATTGACCAATCACAATTTAGGAAATCTTAGCATGACATTGATTAAAAATAGAATTAAATACTATGTAAATAAAGTGTAGAAGGATGAGAATACATAGGTGCACATTTCACATAAATCAAAGATGCAGGGTAAAAGCGTCATTCAAAATTGTTAGAAATCATTAATCAGGGAAAACAAAACAAATGTGGCATATCAATAATACCCTTCCAATTTAAATCATATAATTAAGAACACATGGGAAAGAGAGTTGTTTTACCCTTTCCATTGTTCCTCCTTACTTACTGAGCCATGGATCACCATAGAGGCCTTCATCATCTGATTAGCTATTGAGGATCTGAGCCCTACTTGGGGTATTAAGACTGTTGGAGAGTTTGCCACTTCCAAACGGAGGCAACAAACCCATTCATTGACTTAGGTGTGCTCGCAAGTTCTAGTTTCTCCTAAACACGGATGAAGTTCCATTGGGGTACACCAAACTTGAGAAGACTCACGATCAGAGCATGAAACCCATGTGGATGGATACGTACCAAAAAACAAAGATAAGGATGCCATCAGATAAAGTAGAAGATCGAACAGTTGTAGGCGTGCGGTAGAAATAGGCAGAAATAGGGGAATTAATGATGTAGATCAAAATCATTGTTAATGATCAGAAATGCATCTATTGAATTCTAGAAAATTCTTGTGAAGGCAAAGAGCGGTCAACACAAGACTTTCCTCAGTCGTGGGACTACTCGAATGCCATGGAGGTGAGAACCTGCTTGAGAAGGTGTAGGACCCATAGGGTACCACGAGTGAGACTAACATAGGGTAAGCTGGCACTTGGAAATCATTGATGGGTCATCCTGGATCCTTACTGGGCAGTCAATTTCACTAGATGAAACAAGAAAGGATCAGGTGTGGTCATGGTAGAGAGAGAACAAAAATCAATTAGGTTGGATAAACACACGGTGGAGGAGATGAAATAGGAGGTTGAGGGAAAAAGCACAGTGTCTGGTGATTCCTTTGGCACCGTAAAACATGGGTGTGTGTCACTTTGATGGTGGCGGCGGCATCCTTCCGGAGAGCCATAAACTGGCATTTCTTATATGGACCATAGGAGGGGGTGAGAGAGATCTTATTTGGTTCAAGAGAGGTAGACCAAGTTAGCGACAAAGAAATCTCATGAAAAAGAATAGTAATAAGAGAGAGGGGTCGAGGAAGGAGCATTGCAGAACCTATTTCAGACCACATAGAAGGCGGAGGTAGGTGATGATGACATATCTATTGGATTGCAGGTGAAAAAATGTGGGCCTTTAAATGGCTTGCATGAAAAGGCAATAAATATCACTAACGCATGACTGTAAGAAACTCTAGAACCTTAGGTTAAGTGCATTGCATTAAATGAATTTGCATTCAAATCTTAAAAAAAATTATGGAAACTTGCCTAATTAATTTGGAGGGTCAAACAAGATCAAAACATAACAAAATTTTGACAACACAACCAAAAGAAGTCTATATCCTTTCTAGACAATAACATTTAGGTTTTGCATAAGCTTTGTCCACAATTCCTTTATTTGGCCATTAACTTAATTTTGATGCATTTAAGTTTGAGATAAAAGGAAATCACTTTCCAACGCTATCACGATGCGCGATGCAGCTCTGGCATCCTGAGTGATGTGACTAGGGTTTCTTCATGGGTGGTGGATGGCTTGGGGAAGGGGGCTCTGACCGTCGGTGGGTGCCGCCTCACCCCCCCAGGCCTCTCCTTGCCTGGCCGTGAATAGGATTTGGCTACAGGAGGTGGGCATCACCAGATCGTGGCTTTTAGAGGATCCCCTTGGCGGCAGCGTTGGGGCTTCAGGTCCTTCTGGCCCTAGTTTTCCCTAGTGCAGCTGAGGGACTAATCGGTTGTTTCATCGATTGGGGGTCAAGTGGTGCTTTGGTTTTCCCGAAGCATGAGCAGACTGACTATCTGCTTCCTTCTACCAAGTCCTATGGCACCAAGCTCCTCCTCCCTATCTTCTTTTTCCTTTTCTTACTTTAGTTAGCTAGTTGTTGTTGGTCGGTGGATGTACTCATCCTGGTTTCTCGTCATCTAATCGACGTTTGTTACTCATCATTTCATCGGCTTTTTGTGTCTCTACTTCATGAGAGTGGAGTTGCTTCTAGTCTCGTCCAGAGCTTAGATTTTGATTCAACTTAGATATGTTGTTTTGTTGTATGTCTTCGCATGTAGAGGTGAACTCTTGTTGTATCATAGGTCTTATAATACGCTTTGTCTATAGATCCATGCTCGTTTTTAGGAATCTCTTAAGGAAAGTTGGTTATATCAGCATTGAAAAAAAGGGATCAATGCATAAATGTTTTATTCGCATTCGAATATGAGTTTCTGTAAGATTATGGGTGTTTCCATGATCGTTGTATGTTCTGATGGTTGTTCTCCCTCTTTATGTAGATGTCATATGGCTCAGTGATGTATTTAATCTATTTTTCTCTAAAAAAAATGGAAATGACTTTTCTTGGTTAGTATTTGAGTGAAATCTAGAAATAAACACTAATTACCCACTCCATCTTTATGTCACCTATCTTTTAAGAACTTTTAAGAAGCTTTCTTGGAAGAAAGAGAAAGGGAGATTCATGAAATTATCTTTAATGATAAATATAATTCTATTTTCATTTTTCAAACTCCATGCCTCTTGCCTTTCTCTTTCATTTCTTTCAAACTTCCTTGATATACAATATAGGAAAAACAAGTTATTTTTAGTTTTCAAATAGTTGTAATAAATTGGCTAAGAATTATTTTGCATTAATTTTATTTTCCTTGCCATATTATTTTAAAAGCAATATTATTTTGAGAGCTTTTTGCATTTAATTCCCTAATAAAATACTTATTAACGAAATCACTTAAAGTTTTAAATTGTTCATGAAATTTTGGATACTAAATTTCTACCCACCTTAAAATAAATTTTTCCCTCGAAATTTTCTTTAGGCCATTGCCCACCTTAGAGATTTTCTTACCTCTTATTTAATGATAATTAACATTTCAAGGTTCATTTAATTTCAAAATTTTGCATGAAAAGAAATACGACATCTAGATTTTACAAAAAGAAATGTGGACATGGATTAACCATTATTTCGGTCTTATTCTCAACTTATGCTTATGGTTTGAGAAACTAGACTTACTTTTACACTTAGGCCATCTACCCTTGATGTTGTTATAACTTTTTATAATTAGCTGTAGATAAATTCCTAATCTTATGTTGTAGGTATATCCATCATTTCCTGATATGTGGTTATCAAGCGCATACCTAGAGATTTGGGGTCTAGTCATGATACATCTCACTAACCTACTAATACATGTGTCCCATATCACATGGATTAGAAGAAAAGAGAAATACATCAAAAGTCTCATGATTATGACATCCCTCTTCAATTCTCAATTGACTGACATTGACCACTGAGAATGGTCATGCTATCTCATTATCTAAGGTTAGGTTGATACTTTAGATCTTATCTAGGTAAATATTTATATTTTACATCTCGATATCTTCTAAGGTGAAAAATATAGTCATTATACGTCATGGTATCTTTCCTTGGGAATTTGTTCCTATACTTAATCTCATATATTCATCCTAGGTAGAGTATAAGAATCATATTTTCCTAGCGGCCATTTACCCAATTGCTCTGAAACCATAATGTAACATCCCACTTTTCATGCATGAGATTACCTGGTAAGATTCAAATGATATCTAATGACATTGGTTTAACATGGTAAATGGCACTCGACCAGGAAAATATTCAAACCTTCCTAGTCCTTGATTGTCCTTATTACTCTTCACTTGATCCAATTCCTACAGACATCACGTCCCCAACAATACAAAACAAACATCACATCGGTATATGGTATTTAGCACTTTATATAACACAAAGTAACGATGACTTGACATGAAGTAAACTTGACATGCAATGAAATTGACATGAACTTGACAATACTTGACATAAAATTTACATAATCTTGACCATGGTTTATCTTAATCATTCTTTAAATCGATTAAATATGATGAATTGGATAAGAAAATATATGTTTCCTCTCTTAATGTCTAATAGGACCCATAATTACTAGAAATCTCATAGTTATAGGAAAGCCCACAATGACTCGAAGGTATGATCGAGGAGCATATAAAAACTTAACCAATTTATTATTTTTTTTCATTATCTTCACTTGATCATTAATGTCTTTAATCTTAATATAGACATAGTGGTATTCCTCCCTCTTAGTGCCATGATCATATTTCTCCCCTTGAATCATAGTGGGATTTCTCCCTCTTACTATCTCAATAGCATTACTCTCTCATTATGTCTTAATGGGATTCCTCCCTCATGATGTCTTAATGTGATTTCTCCCTCATGATGTTTTTAATGGTATTCCTCCCTAATGATGTCTTAATGGTATTTCTCCCTCATAATGTCTTAATTGTATATCTCCCTTCTTGGAACATGATTCATTATTCTTAAATCATAGTCATACCTATGGTTTGTACAATAGAACATAAGTAATGAACCACACAATGATATGTATGGATGATGTTATCCTAGAAAGAAAATTTTATTTCACGGAACATGATAATGTCCATAAGCATAAAATAATCATTTCATAAACCAAAAGTTTCTTGATTTCAAATTTGCATGGCATCTTCCCTAGTCCCCTGACCTTATTGAGTCTTTAATCACTTGTAATTTGATTCATAACATCATAGGTTCATTAGTTCATAATCATTAAACTATAATCTTGTTTTTTAATTATTGTAGAGATTAAATGTGTAAAACAACATTTCAAAACTAGTTAGATCAATAGAGAATCAAAATATCTTTCTAATCTGTATTTTCTCATCATTTTCTAAAATCATACGTAAAACTTATTAATTTTGCAAAATGGACCAACCTAAATTCAGGAAATCTTAGAGTGACATTGAGGTAAATAAAAATTAAATCCTATGTAAATAAAGAACGGAAAAATGAGGAAGCCATAGGAGCTCGTAACACATAAATCAAAGTTGCGGGGTAAAAGTGCCATTCAACATTGTCACAAATTGTGCATCAGGGAAAACAAAACAAGTGTGGCATCTCCATATTACCATTGCAATGTAGATCATCTGATTAAAAATGCATGGGATAGAGGTTAGTTTTACCCTTGCCATTATTCCTCCTTACTTACAGCTCCATGGAGCATCACAGAGTCATGCAACCTCTGATCACTCATTGATGATCTAAGCACTGCTCGAGGTACTGAGACTACTGGAGAGTTTTCCACATCTAGAAGGAGGTAGAGAGACCACTCATGGACTCAAGCATGCTTGAGAGCTCCATTTTCACCAAGCCACGTCCAAAAAGCCATCGGGGTACAACAAACTCAAGAAGACACAACATTAGAGCGTGAAACCCATGCTAACAAATTCACAATGAAAAATTATATATGAGGGTGTCATCAGGTAAAGAAAAACACCATACAGTTGCTGATATGCGATAGAAATAGGCAGAATCATGGGAAGCCATGAAGAAGGTTGAAACCATTGCAAACGACTAGAAATGCATCTACTGAAGTCTAGAAAACATTTTTGAAGGCAAAGTGAGGTCAACACAAGACATTTTGTAGTCGAGGGACCATTCGAATGCCATGGAGGTGAGCAACACCTTGAGCAGGTTGAAAAAACATAGGGAACTGCGACTGAGACTAACATAGGGTAAACATGAACTTGGAAATCATGGATGGGTCATCCTGGATCCTTATTGGGCAGTCAATTTTACCGGATGAAACAAGTAGGGCTCGAGTCTAGTAGTAGTATCTAGAGAATGAAAACCGAGTAGGTCAGAGAAACTTGAGGTACATGAGATGAAATTGGAGGCTAGGGGAAAAGCTTGGTGTCTTGTGATTCTTTTGGCACCCGAAAACATGGGTGTGTTTCGTTGTGATGGTGGAGGAGACATCCTTGTAGAGAGCCCTAAATGGGCATTTCTTAAATGGACCATGGAAGAGTGTGAACCATAGCTTGTTTGGTTTGGGATAGGAAGATGAAGTTAGTGACAAATACATCTCACGAAATGGAGAAATAATGAGAGAGAGTGGTCGAGGAAAGAGCAATGTGGAACCGATTTCATACCGTGTAGAAGGTGGAGGTAGGTGATGACTATGGATCCCATTGGTGTGCAGGTGATAAATGTGGGCCATCAGATGGTGTGTGAGGAAAGGCAAGAAATATTAGTGATGTGTGACTGAGAGAAAATCTAGAACCTTAGGTTAAAGGCATTGCATTAAATGAATTTGTATTCAAATATTAATCAAAATTAATGAAAACTTATCTAATTAATTTGGAGGGTCAACCAAGATCAAAACTTAACCAAATTCAAACCACAATTCCAAAAATAAATCTAGATCCTTCGTAGCTAATAAAATTTAGGTTTTGGACAAGTTTTATCCACAATTCCTTTATTTTTTCCATTAACTTCATTTGCATGCATTTAAAGTTTGAGATAAAATGAAAACATTTTGTTTGTTAGTATTTGAGTCAATTTTTGAAAATAAACACTCACTACCCACTCCGTAGTTAATTCACCTATGTTTGAAGCACTTTTGAGAAACTTTCTTGGATAAAATAGATAGAGGCATTAATGCTATTATCTTTTATGATAAATAGACTTCTATTTTCATTTTTCAAATTCCATGCCTCTTGCCTTTCTCTTTCATTTCTTCCAAACTTCCTTCATATAGAAGATAGTGAAAACCAGTTACTTCTACTTTTCAAATAAATTTAATACATTAACTAAGAACAAAAGTATTTTGTGTTCCTTTTATTTTATTTTCCCCATTATATTAAAACTAATGTTATTTTTTACCATGGTTGCATAATTAGGTTGGTATCATCAACGGTGTATCCATCCCTATTATAAACATGCCACTTGAGGTCATATTACAAAATGTCATCTTCCTAATATTAGGGTTCGATAACCCCGATAAAAACTATACTAGTATTTTGTTTATACACATAAAAAAACTAAAGATGGGTTATAATTTGCTGTCATCAATTAATCGGGATATGCATATTCATTATCATGACATTCTATTGAGGTTCTCATTACTCTTTCACTTCATCATTAAACTAGGTTTCATTCATGGTTTAGGATCCCTCAAAATTATGTTACTCAGCATTAATTATGTTTCTTATCTCTCTTTAGGTCTGAAATTAAGAAATATATTGTAACGCCCGGGCCCACTGCCCTAGGCTCTAGTAGAGTTTCAGGAATGACGAATGGCCCCACAGACCACCACTAGCCTTAACTGCGCACTTTGTCCACACTGACGCGCAAGCCAGGATCAACTTCCCGACTGGTCACCCATCCTAGTACTACTCTAGGCTGAGCACACTTAACCACAGAGTTCTTTAGAGATGGGATCCCGGAAAAGGAGGTGCGCCTTGGTGATATGGGTAGTCCAATCATTCCTTATGAGATCTTTTTAGCTGAGGCCTCAAATCCTAGGATGTTACAATCTCCCCCACTTAGACTCTTGACGTCCTCATCAAGGCTCAACTATATGGCCTCATAATCTGACCCCATTTCAGTGGAGACCCACAATGAATTGGAACGATACAAAGAAGATTAGCATGGCCCACTGCCCATGGCTCAAGTAGAGTTTCAGGAATGACGACTGGCCCCACAGACCACCACTAGCCTTAACTGCGCACTTTGTCCACACTCATGTGCATGCCAGTCTTGAGTCGTGCGGTCCAGGCATGTAGGAAAGGGTTGTCAATGGTTGACGTAGCCACCCTTGCGCTGGTATTCCGTGATCAGGAGCTGGATGTCCATGGGCCACTGTGGGTCTGCACAGAAATGGGGTCAGATTATGATCCCATATAGTTGAGCCTTGACAAGGACGTCAAGAGTCTAAGTGGGGGAGATTGTAACATCCCAGGATTTGTGGCATCGGATAACATGATCTTAAAAGGAATGATTGGACTACCCATATCACCAAGGTGCACCTCCTTTTTCTGGAGCCCATCACTAAGAACTCCATAGTTAAGTGTGCTCAGCTTGGAGTAGTACTAGGATGGGTGACCTGTCGGGAAGTTGATCTTGGCATGCGCATGAGTGGACAAAAGCGTGCAGTTAAGGCCAGTGGTGGTATGTGGGGCCAGTCTTCATTCTTGAAACTCAGCTAGAGCCTTGGGCAGTGGGCCCGGGCGTTACAAATGGTATCAGAGCCAATTCCCCTCCAGTAGGTGGGGCCCACATGGGCATGTAGCATGCCAGTCTTGAGACGTGCGGTCTAGGCATGTAGGAAAGGGTTGTCAATGGTTGACGTAGCCACCCTTGCGCTGGTATTCCGTGATCGGGAGTTGGATGTCCATGGGCCATTGTGGGTCTGCACTGAAATGGGGTCAGATTATGAGGCCATATAGTTGAGCCTTGATGAGGACGTCAAGAGTCTAAGTGGGGGAGATTGTAACATCCCATGATTTGAGGCCTCAGATAACATGATCTTAAAAGGAATGATTGGACTACCCATATCACCAAGGTGCACCTCCTTTTCCGGGAGCCCATCACTAAAGAACTCCATAGTTAAGCGTGCTCAGCTTGGAGTAGTACTAGGATGGGTGACCAGTCGGGAAGTTGATCCTGACTTGCGCGTCAGTGAGGACAAAGTGCACAGTTAAGGCTAGTGGTGGTCTGTGGGGCCAGTCCTCATTCCTGAAACTCTACTAGAGCCTTGGGCAGTGAGCCCAGACGTTACATATATGCCTCCAATTTATTCAAGATAGGACCCCAAGGCATCATTGTTTCAAGGATCAAATTATGAAACTTATATGCTTATGTATATGGCAAAGTTTCATATTAGGTCAAGCATATAATATTAACTTAATGTATATACAATATAGTTTCAATTCAAGTGAGATTATATCATGTGTCAAAGAATGAGGAAGAACATTGTTTTCAACATGGATGTATTATACTAATCTCACGTGTAGATAAAAAGAGCTTCACAAGCTCACACTAATCAATCTAAGATTTTTTTTTATATCAAGGTAAAACATGATAACCACCAACATCTACCCATTCCAAACTTTTATCCAAATTTTAAGAATAAGAGAAGCCACTAGATTCCTCACATGGAATCAAGAACTCGAGTATGAGGCTCATTATAGAGATCACAAATCATATACATCATCTTATTGTTTTGGAACATCTCCCTCACCTAGATGGACAACATACATATATTCAAATACCTCTATATGTATGCTTAGATCTTTTCATAAGAAATATAGGGTTCAACTTTCATCAAATGAACCACACACTAGGTGATCCAACTCATATACTCATAAGTAGTGTAGATATATATTCATCGTCATGTATTTCATCATTCGTATATTCCAACATTTCACATAATTTGGATGT
Source organism: Alisma plantago-aquatica (assembly GCA_963693085.1). Taxonomy (NCBI): domain Eukaryota; kingdom Viridiplantae; phylum Streptophyta; class Magnoliopsida; order Alismatales; family Alismataceae; genus Alisma; species Alisma plantago-aquatica. The sequence goes on from OY856415.1 coordinate 166,279,228, forward strand.
TAGGTACTATGTCTCTCTCCCATATTGGGGTTACCCACATCAAGAGTCAGCCTTAACATATGTCCTATGATAGACGTCCTCCTTAGTAAGGGGATTGAGACATACGTTGGTCCTAGACCATATCGTACTAGACATATCTTGACATATACAAAACTAGGTATAAGTAAGCATGCCAACCCATTAGCTATGTGTAGCAGATCGTACAAGTCATATATCACACATGGTGTTAGACTAGATAAGGTGGCATGGTCAAAAATCATCTTGGGTAATAAAATCATACTTGAATCTTGCACATACAAAATAAGGTCATCTTAAAGCAAACCCATACCATCAACATCAACATCAATTCCAAACTTAGTACACCTAGGCTACCTACTATCCTATCTTTTATCATGGCTATAGAAAATTCAGAGGCAAGATATGTCATCCAAACAATCTCATCTTAATCGATACTACTACTCTTTCTAGGTTACGTGGCCACTCACTACTTGTCTGCATGTGGTAGCAGTTTCATACGTACATATATGCTAATACTTGAAGTAGATTTTCTCTAATGTTGGAACACGTAGTCGAAACTACCAAGCACATGTAAAAAGGGGGAGTATATGTAATTTTGTAATTACATGCTACAAATTGGAGGAGTAAACTGGTAATTAATTGAATATAATTTAACATGATGTAGGTAAATTATTTTGCGTACTAGTTATGAAACTTAAGAATCCAATTCATTAGCTTTCTAAACCTCGTTGCTTTTTTGTTTTAGTCAATTCTCAAGTGCTTATTTCCTTTCACAGTTTCTATATTTTCCTAAGATGTAAATATGCACATGTCAAAAGAGAAGCAACTATAATTTTAGTGATGTTACATTATATGTTGTAGAAAACCAACGATTAACCGAACCATTATGTATTAGAGGGTTGTTGACCAGCCTAAATCGCGCGTCCTGAAATTGGAGGCGGATTTGAGATAGTCGAGCTTTTACATTTATAAACTTGAATCCTTCTAGGCCCCCACAACTTTGTTTACGGGGTCGAAGTAGAAATACGGGGTCGAACACAGGGACAAGGGGATAGTGTTGAGAACACGGAATCAACACGCTACACTCCGACAGGTATAAAGAGAGATAAATTCCCAAAAAGGGAAGCAGTAAGATGTCACAAATAAAACAAAGAAAACTATCTCCAAGTGGAGTTACAAGAGAGATTTAAGATTTTAGTCATTTAGAGGTTTTTAGGGGTTTTCATGCAATAGAAACAGAAAGATAGTGCTTGAGCTAAAGCGAGGTACGAAGGATAAAACTGCGGTAAATAAGCAGCGGTAGAACCAGTCCCGTACCCCTCCTCTCGAAGCGAGTACCTCTAACAAGGCATCAGCACCCCTCTCGAGGTCACTAGACTAAAATTAGAGTGGAAAGGTCACTAAAGCAACTCCGTTCCAGGCACTCTCGTACTCCAGAATCAGACCAAACACTAGAGCCACAACACAACTCTCGAAGTTGTTGCGACGGGAAAACATGATTCGTTAGCTAAGTGAAATGCGATCCAAACATGCAAGCTAGAGTTCGGATATCATACATAGCAATCATCCAACGGATTGTACCAAGCACAAAGCAGCAAGTAAGTAAGCATCTTCTATTTCCATAGACAAATAAAGGGGTCTTAATTACAATGCGTAAGTAAGGAATTAAATGACAGAAAGTAAAGATAGGTATCGCCTCCTTGATGTAGACGGACGACAGGATGTAGTAGCTCTCCTGCCCGATATCGGTCAGAGGCCTAGCTTGATACAGAGGTGTCGGGTGGCACACTCTCTCGGGCGGCACGCACCGACTGTCGATTGTATCGCTCAAGGACCTGACCGATACGCTCATGTCGGGCGGTACACCCTCTTGGGCGGCACGCTCAACAAGCTAAGTGTATCGGCTTGATATCGTGTCGGGCTAAGAGCTACACATTGTTGTTGTTGGGAACTTGCGTCGCTCATCTACGTCGGCCGATATCGGCCTGCAGTGTCACCCGGGACGGTCCTAAGTGAACTGTCCCCACCCTCTCGGGATGAGGAGAAGCTCACCTAGTGTTGCCCGAGACAAGCACTGGGGCACGACACGTATGCTCTCACGGTCTCCTCGGAAGATGGCTCAACTCCCAACTGTCTGAATTCTAGAACTGTGAATTCCAAACTGTGGACTATCTTTTCGGCTCCCTGTAGCTGCTATTTATAGTCAGCTGGTTGGGGAGAAGACACGGTGCTCGAAGCGCCACGTGGCTCCCTTATGCGCCAGTCGTTGGACGGGCCGATACAGAGGTGTCGCTCGACGTAGATGGTGTTGGCTATCGGTCGTTACGGGCGGCACGCCTACCGGTGGGTGGCTGTGTCGCCTGACAAGCTGGGTTGTCGGGGCGAGCCGGGCTCCCTGTTGGGTAGAAGGTGTGTCGTCCGTCAGCTTCTTCTCGCGTGGCCCCTCTCTTTGTCGAGCGTCTTTGTGTCGCCCAACCTTGTCGGACAGGGGTTGTATCGGTCGTCAAGGAGGCCGAGACAGACTTGGACTTATTCATGGGCCAGAGCGGCCTTATTGCCCAAAAATGAGGAAAACTCTGCAAAATATAGGAAAATTGGATTAAGAGCATTGCTTGGCCAATTATTGCGAAAGTACACATAAAAGAGAGGAAAATAGCAGAAAAGGGCAGTTTTGATAACAGAAAAACAGTCTAAAATATCACAAAATTTGGTGTTATCAACTCCCCCAAACTTAGCGTTTTGATTGTCCTCAATCAATATTTAAACTATATTTTGTGATGTTTCTTCTGGCTCGGTATAACTTCTTGTTCAAAAAGGTGAAACGAAGATTGTAATGCCTTAAGGATAATGTTGTCTCAATATGAACAAAAGACTTAGTTTTCCCTACCTTATTGTTAAGTAAGATTTTTCTGTACAGCTTCGGCGAGACTTAGTTGTATGATTCTGAAGTTAGCTTACACACCAAACAACTTTATTTTTGGGGTAGAAAGTTGTGTATAGGGTAGGCTAAGGCTTTTTGGGTTTTTTTTCATTCTTGTCTCCCATCAGTCCATCCAGGTAAGGGTCCATTAACGGGCAAGTGGTCCCTGCAGTCCAAGCCAGTTGGATTTAGAGCAGTGATTTTACATCCTACGTACCACTGCCCTGGATCTACCATGACTAAAGATGGGTACTTTTGGAAAAACAAGTGGTGTATATATATATATTTTTTTCTTTTTCTTTTATTGGGCACAACTCTCATGCTTTTATTCACGCTCATAAGGATTTTCTCTCTTTTTGGGATTTTTGTTGGGTAAGGGGGAACAAAAGAGATTCCTGCTGTTTGGGCAGCTTTTCCCTTCTCCATACTTGTCTCTTAGCTGTTTGCGAGATTTATATATTTTTTTTGAAAATTTTTGACATGGCAAAACATATTCTTTTGTTCATTTGAAGCAGCATTATCAAAAAGATATAACAGAACTTGTAACTCGTTCAGTACAAAGAAAATAAACTTTGCAAGAAGTCGCATCAGGTTTTTATTATTATTACAGCTTTGTACATATGTATGTGGACAGAAATAAGAAAAATTTTCAAAATTTTCAAAAAAAAAATTTGGTATAAACATATATATGTACTCATGATATAGGAAAGAACAAAAGGATAAAGAACAAAAGGATAAGGAATTTAAGTCAGAGATCAGAAGATTTTTGTACCTCCCTCACTGGTACATGGTACCCCCCCCCCCAAACTTACTCCACACTCTGTCCCCAGAGTTGTGAAGTAAATAAGGTGAGGTAATGCTTAATCCAGTGAGGTTGCGCCTGCATTAGATAGGAGTTCCCACACGTATTCTCCTTGTTTGCTGTGATATCCTGTGTGGTGGAGCTGGTCAGGCATCGCTTCACTTGCCATCCATTCCAGGATGAAGATGCCGCAGTCATTGGATAAAGGAATTTGTTGCGGACTGCGGTGGCAGAACTGGAGGTCGTGCCATTTGCCTCCCTATATATCCAGGAATGGCTCAATCATCTTTGACACTTCATCGTAATGTTTTCGAACTAAGCGTTCGACGGGTGTTAAAGGTTCTGATGTACACGGCACGGGATGGTTCTTGTTACTGTCCGAGCTGTTGTAGAAAATGTCTGCTCGTTGCCGAGTATACATCACTAGGAGCGTCCAATGATTGTAATGCACAATAGGCAGGAAGATAGTGCCTGCGACGCCGCCCTTCAATTCTTGCAGGAACATCTTCTTCGCTCTTGTTTCGTTGGCGAGGTAGATATCATTGAAAAGCAAAGGATGGGCTATATATGCATGTTCTAGCTTTGGCTGTATAAATTGGATGTAAGCGGATGCAACTGTTACAGTCAAGCACCCTCCTTCCTTCACCATGTCCCTTAGCTCATCTGCCAGGACTATGATATCTCCTGTCTAAAAAGAAACATCTAATGGGGTTGAGTCGGCAAGCTTCTTCTGGATGATGTTGACATGCTTCTGTGTGAGAGTTGAACACAAAAAGCGGTTGAAATTTTTTATCCGCCCTTCAGAAGCTTCGGGAAAAGTAGTGTCTTCCTCCCCATGCACTTTCTTCAGAATTGCTAGCTGCTTGCCCGCCCCATGAATTTCGGTTGCTATCTCTTCTTCTTTTTCTTCTGGGCTGCTGGATCGAGAAGAATCTTCCTCTATATCACTCTCCAGCATCTGCTCCGACACACCTGCGTCCCAGAAATAGTGCTTGTCCTTGATTAGGAGCATGGCGTAGATGCCCCTGCGCTGATAGAAGGATATGCCTCTGAGGAATCCTAAGTTTCCGACTGAATTGAGCACTTAAATGGCACCCAACACGGCGATAGCGTTGTTTCCGCTCCCCTCTTCTGCCTGTTCGGGGAGGTCTTTTATAGCGAAGAAGTTCCAAGGTCCATGAAGACGTTGGATTCCTTGCTTTAAAGCTCGTAGCAGACGTATTGGCAGGCATTTCAACTGTCCGTCCTCCGGGCGGCAGAAAATACCCCCGGAGCGTGGTACATCATCCTTGCTGCAACACAGTAGTTGGACGTCGCGGTTTCTGATGTCCGCCACACAGAGAAACCACACGTTGTGATGCTTGTATGGGGCCAACACCAGATTCGGTCTATGCTCTTCAACGTATTGCAGCATGTCGACCACCGCATGGGAGTTTAGATCTCCCTTCATCAGCCTTCTTGCCAAGGTCGGGGTGGCTGTGTATATTTGTCTCCGACCTGTCCTACTGTCGATCTTCTCTATTATAGCGTTCTCCAGGACCCTGAACACTCGTTTGCCGATGACAGCCGGCGTGCCGAACATTTTCTGAAGATCTCCCCGTCGTAGGGAGAGGTAGCAGTCGCTCCAGACTACGTCTTCTTCTTTGGCCTGCGACCTCAAGACCTTATTTAGCAGCTGCTGGTCTCTGATCGTCAGGTTCCCGACAAATCTTCTATCAAAGTCGGCCATCTCGAAGGAGGGTATCTCGGACGGCTCGTGGAATTTGTCCGCAAATGAGCGCTTTCCTTGGGGTGGATGTCTGTTATTCACTGTGTAGACATCCCCCAACTCTCCCTCGGACTCATCAGATGAGTCTCCCCCGATGTTGATGTTTGCATCATCATCTTCAACTTCATTCAGGGGGATGGAGATGTTAGCATCTCCCAAACCCAAAGAGCTCTCATGTCTAGTGGGAGACCCTTCGGCAGATCCTTGTTGTGTCCCGTCCTCGGGCGTTGATGATTGCCCGCTAGAGGAGGAGGATGGGGACGCCGTTCCTGAGGGGGAACCTGAAGAAGATGGACTAGGGATCCAGCTAGGAGGTGACGACGACCGTCTCGGCTGCCTTCGGCATGGATGGTCGTCACTTCTGTCCATCCTCTCCTCGAGCCTGTCAAGTCATTGGAGAACTTGCTGCATTTTTGCATTTAAGGCCTCTAGTCCGCCGGGTATTCTTGCTAGAGCCAGCAGCTCGCTCTCTTGGTTGTTCAGCCTGACCTCGTGGTTGTCCTGCTTGTCTTGAAAAGATGCAAGTTTGTAGGTCAGGGAAGTACAAGGAGCAGAGTTGATGGTTGTTACCCCCCGCAGATCGTTGAGTTCATTTCCGAGTATCTTTTTAAGTGACGGAGGGGGTCCGGTGGATCTCCCTTCCGTCCTTGCGACATCTAGCCCGCGTGAAGGTCCACCCAGAGAGGTAGAATCTATGAAAATCATTCACGAACCAGATGTCACCAGGTGGGGAGTCAGCGCTTTTTCAGGTGCTGCCGCCTTGCCTTCTTTTCTGATTGGGGATGGCCGTGGTGAGGGCGGACTTTGCCCCACCTCTGCACTGTCGGCGATCTCCTCCACTGCTGCAGGTGGGGACTTCGGCGGTAGGGATTGTGTTCTTTCGAGTTCCCTCATGATCTCGTCGAACATCACGTTGTCGTTGCCCCACTGAAGCTCCTCTCCCGCCTCTGCGGTTGTAGAAACACGGATGGGAACTGTGACCATCTCTTCCGTGGCAGATCCCAAAGCTTCTGTCCCGGTGACCTCAACAATCACCGGCTCTTTCTCATCCACCATTGTCGTTGTTGGTGCAGTGGCTGGTATGGTCGGAGCGATGACAACTTGATGAGCAGTTGTTGCTGGTAGTTCCGGGGTTGGCCTCTCTGTTGCCCTGATTGTGGTGGCGGTAGTCGTATTATTAGCTATAGCTTCGATCTCGGCGGTGGTGAAGACCAACTTCTCCTTGTCGTAGTTGGCGCAGTGAGGAAGGGGAAGGAGTATGTCCGTCCTTGAAAACTTGTAGAAGAAACTTCCCCTCTCCTTCCTGATGATGTTGGTCCTCATCAGATATTTGGTGTCAAACACCTCATCGCCTTGCGTTCTAGTATGGCTACACGGCTCGAACGAGTAACCGAGTCCTACTGCGATGAGGTTGATAATGTCGCCCATGCAGTACTCCTTAGTGGCCTCCTTCATTGGATGCAACCTGTTCAGCAAGAACCGACCGAGGTTGATCACTCGGCCCTCCATAATGTTCCACATGATGTAGAGTTCCTCCGTGTAGATGATGTTGGATTCGTTCTTGCTAAACAGCAAGCATTCCACCTGCTTGTGCACGATCCTCCAGAAGCAGGAGTGCACTGCCACGACCTTTGCTCCCAGCTTGAACGAAGACTCGCCGGTAAGCCTGCCCCAAAACTCTACGGGATTGAACCCGTCTTCCTCGGTGATCCTCTCACCGTTGTCCATCTGATTCTTCTATTCCTCGCTGGAGGAGAAGATCTCGTTTAAGAGCTTCTCGGAGATGGCATGCTTCGAATTGTATAGCCGGGCCTGTAGTCTGTCTGGCCCGTCGAATTTTTCTTTTTCCGTTGCCGAATTCCTCACCCGGCGGAGAGAGGACATGAACTCCATGGTCATCTTGGTGTACGAAGAAGTCCGGCTGAAGCAGATCTTCTTTAGTTCTGCCGCCACAAGGATGCTCTTCAGCCTCTTCACGATCCCAAGCTCATCAAACGAGGCTCTATGGCAGAACCTGCTTGGCTTGTACATCTTGGGTACCAGCTCAGCATAGCGGTGAGCATGCTCGTCGTCTCTTGGCTCGAAATTCCCCGAAAAGGATTCTGGGAGTTCTGCTGCTGGTGTTGGCGCTGCTGCAAGTGGTGTTGGTGCTGGTACTGGAGTCACACCTTCTCTAGCCCTTGCCTTCTTCCTTGTCCCTGATGTCCCAGCCTGTCTTGGGTTCGGGCGCTTGGGTCTGGCAGCCTGCCCTTTAGCAGTAGTCTCAGGGTAGACCCTCCTACCTTGCTCGTCGACTGGGACAACGGTCGTCTTTATGTGGGCCATCTCTGTAAGTTAACAAGAGAAATATCTTGATTAAATATGTTGGCCTTATAGAAGAAATATGATAAAGAATAGATGTGTGACCCTGTATTATCCTGTACAAAAACTACCCGACACTCCTATATCGGGTGACACACTGGTTTCAGCAGCGAAGCCCTGTGCCCGATACAAGAGATTGGTATCGCCCGATACGTCGAAAGATTCAATCGCACGATAAAGATAGGCGTGACGGGCGATACGAGGGAAATAAGACTAGGTACCCGATATGTTCTCTTTAAAGAAAAGCAGTGCGTCGTCCGATAACAAAAACAGGCAATGCGATGCAACATCGGGCGACACGAATCAAAGATACCCCGCACGACACCCATATCGGGCGACACCACTGCTCACGAAGGAAACTTGAGACCGATACCTACTTGTAACAAGAAAAGAAGCGTGTCGGCTGACACGATCTGTCGGGCTATACCTCGATGTGGTCTGGGCTATCGGGCGACACAAGAGAAGTGCAGTCTCGCGCGACACGGGAGTAGAAGCACAAGCTCTCTCGCTCGACACGGGAGTATAAAATCAGCAAGGTAAGGAACCCGACACGGTAAAACTCACTTTCCTTATATAGAGACTAAACAGTAAAACCCGGGCACGCGTCGACTGTCAGTCCAACGTGTAAGCAGGTAATCCCAACCGTCGGCACGACTGTTGCACTCCATGAAGCCCCACCACCTGATAAGGGTGCACTCAAAGCGCTGGTTGGGTTGCCCCCCCGTGAATCATGAAAACAAAACGGGTTAAGTTGCGGCTGATGAGTAAAACATCATTGGCCCAGGACTAAGCTCCCTGCCTCAGATGGTATTACCCATCCCGGTTAATAAAACTAAGGTGGTGGCCCACAAAACATAAGAGTCAGTGCATGTGGCGCATGCACCGCCTCGGGCCTTATTACATACCAAATGTTCGTAATGTTTGTTCTACAGGAAAGTAAATTGCAATCCTATTCTAAGAAATAAAATAAAGTAAAGCTCGGGTTGCCTCCCGAGAAGCGTTGCAGTTATTGTCTCCAGCTTGACGGCTCCAGTTCTTTATCTGCCAGCTTCGTCCTTTCCTGGCAGCTCGATCTCAGCCCTCTATCTATCACAGTCTCGGTCTCTTCGCAGGTTCGGTGTTTGACGGTATCTTTCCTGAGGGGTTCTTCATCAGTTCGGCCATTTGAGCTAATTGTTGGTCAATCTGGCGTTGATGCGTCTGCATATCTGCCAGCTGGACCTGCAATGAGTTCAACACCCCCGAATTTGACAGCGCACTCTGTGCCAATTGGTTGTTGATAGTGTCCTGCTTTTTCACAAAATCAAACAACTGTCCCACCACATCTGCTTGGTTCGAAGCCTGGTTCTGTCCTTGTTCTTTAGCTGATCCCTGGTACTTTCCTTGACTTTGGAAATTACCCTTGTTCTACTGGAAGGGGGCATTTCTAGCATACTGACTGGTTCCTCCCCTCTTTTCGAAAGCTTGGGGTGGCTTAGTGGAGTTGTGCCGCTGATGAGAATTTTCAGCTGCATCCTTGTTCCCATAGTTGAAGCCAGGATGGTCCGGTCTTCTAAAATTTACAAAAGAGACTTTTTCAGTCTCCTCTGCCTCAGACTCGGTATCGCTTGATGCTTCTGGCCGGGTGTAGATGCAATTATCTACCCCGTGGCCACCTTCTCTGCATGTTACACATTTCATTACTTTTTCTGCCTGCTTCTTCCCCTTTCCACCAGCTTCTCGCAACTGTTTTACATCCGTAGCAATCCTCTAGATCTGCGAGGTGATTGCCTCCAGCGCCTTAGATTCAAGGGTGGACCCTACTCCTACCTTCTTTATTTGTCCTCTATCGGACCGGTCGAACTCGGCACCTGCCATCAACTCGGCCATATTCTTGATAATCTTTTCGGACTTCTTCGCCTTCTTCCCCAGGAAGTCACTACCCACGGCCGCGTTCAGCGACACCCTGTCTTCAGGAGTCAAGCCATTATAGAAGGTGGTGATGAGGAAGCCCTTCTTGTAATTGTGATGGGGGAAATCCCTCAGATACTCCTGGAATCACTCCCAGGCGTCATGGAGGCTTTCATTCGGCTTTTGCATGAAGGATGTTATATTCTGCCGATTCCTGACTGTTCTCTCGGTGGGGTAGAACTTCTTTACGAATGCATCGGCCAAAGCTTCCCATCCGTTCAAAGACTGGTGGGGTAACCCAAGATACCAGGATAGGGCCTTGTCTTCTAGAGAGAAGATGAAGTCATTACAGTATATCGCCTCCTGGGGAACACCTCTCATCTTAATCGTGTCACATATATTCTTAAAAGCATCCAGGTGATGATAGGGATTGTCATTCTTGGAGCTCCCTCTAAAACTCTTATTTTGGATCATAGAAATGACAGAAGGCTTAAGCTCGAAGTTGGTCGCATTGAACCGTGGAGTGACGACAGGACACCTGGAGTTATTGGCTTTTGACGATACCAACTCCCTAAGCGTCTTTTCCTCCTCTTCTGAGTCGTCACTGTCACTCTTTCCCCGGCGTTGTTCCTGATCGTTCTGATTTCTTCTTTGCCTCTGACGGTGACGGCGTCTGTGTCGGTGGTGTCCCTCTTTGTACTCCCCTGAGTCTAGATCTTCTTGTTGATGTTCACCGTTATACCTGTCGTTTTCTTCAGGCGGGGGCGAATCAGGCCTCCTCCCTTGGCGTTCGCCTTCAAAATGGGGTGGCTCAATGCGAGGTGGCATGACGGTTGGAGTTGGTGCTCAGTGGAACAGATCACCGTTCTTCCGAGTACCTATTAGTGGCACGAGGAATCAAGTTTAGAAGAAAGATTTATTAATTTCAAACAGAGAATAAAAGAAAAATAAAAAGAGTGTTGTCAAACTCATTGCTAAGCTTGAGGCACAAGAGTGTAGTTAGTGGATTCAGGTTCGTCTACAGTACCGCTTTTGCCTTGTCCCCGACAACGGCGCCAAAAAGTTGACCGGCCTAAATCGCGCGTCCTAAAATTGGAGGCGGATTTGAGGTAGTCGAGCTTTTAGATTTATAAACCCGAACCCTTCTAGGCCCCCACAACTTTGTTTATGGGGTCGAACACAGGGACAAGGGGTAGTGTTGAGAACACGGAATCGACACGCTACACTCCGGTAGGTATAAATAGAGATAAATTCCCAAAAAGGGAAGTAGTAAGATGTCACAAATAAAATAAAGAAAACTATCTCCAAGTGGAGTTACAAGAGAGATTTAAGATTTTAGTCATTTAGAGGTTTTTAGGGGTTTTCGTGCAACAGAAACAGAAAGATACTGCTTGAGCTAAAGCGAGGTACGAAGGATAAAACTGCGGTAAATAAGCGGCGTTAGAACCAGTCTCGTACCCCTCCTTTCGAAGTGGGTACCTCTAACAAGGCATCAACGCCCCTCTCGAGGTCACTGGACTAAAATTAGAGTGGAAAGGTCACTAAAGCAACTCCGTTCCAGGCACTCTCGTACTCCAGAATCGGACCAAACACTAGAGCCACAACACAACTCTCGAAGTTGTTGCGACGGGAAAACACGATTCGTTGGCTAAGAGAAACGCGATCCAAACATGCAAGCTAGAGTTCGGATATCATACATAGCAATCATCCAACGGATTGTACCAAGCACAGAGCAGCAAGTAAGTAAGCATCTTCTATTTCCATAGACAAATAAAGGGGTCTTAATTACAATGTGTAAGTAAGGAATTAAATGACAGAAAGTAAATATAGGTATCGCCTCCTTGATGTAGAAGGACGAAAGGATGCAGTAGCTCTCCTGTCCGATATCAGTCAGAGGCCTAGTCCGATATAGAGGTGTCGGGCGGCACGCACCGACTGTCGACCGTATCGCTCAAGGACCTGACCGATACGCTTATGTCGGGCGGTACACCCTCTTGGGCGGCACGCTCGACAAGCTAAGCGTATCGGGTTGATATCGTGTCGGGCTAACAGCTACGCATTGTTGTTGTTGGGCACTTGCGTCGCTCATCTACGTCGGCCGATATCGGCCCGCAGTGTCGCCCGGGACGGTCCTAAGTGAATTGTCCCCTCCCTCTCGGGATGAGGAGAAGCTCACCTAGTGTCGCCCGAGACAAGCACTGGAGCACGACACGTATGCTCTCGTGGTCTCCTCGGAAGATGGCTCAACTCCCAACTGTTCGAGTTCTAGAACTGTGAATTCCGAACTGTGGATTGTCTTTTTGGCTCCCTGTAGCTGCTATTTATAGTCAGCTGGTTGGGGAGAAGACATGCTGCTCGAAGCGCCACGTGGCTCCCTTATGCACCAGTCGTTGGACGGGCCGATATAGAGGTGTCGCTCAACGTAGATGGTGTTGTCTATCGGTCGTGACGGGCAACACGCCTGCCGGTGGGTGGTTGTGTCGCCCGACAAGCTGGGTTGTCGGGGCGAGCCGAGCTCCCTCTCGGGTAGAAGGCGTGTCGTCAGTCAGCTTCTTCTCGTGTGGCCCCTCTCTTTGTCGAGCGTCTTTGTGTCACCCAGCCTTATCGGACAGAGGTTGTATCGGTCGTCAGGGAGGCCGAGACAGACTTGGACTTATTCATGGACCGGAGTGGCCTTATTGCTCAAAAATGAGGAAAACTCTGCAAAAGATAGGAAAATTGGATTAAGAGCATTGCTTGGCCAATTATTGCGAAAGTACACATAAAAGAGAGGAAAATAGCAGAAAAGGGCAGTTTTGATAACAGAAAAACAGTCTAAAATATCACAAAATTTGGTGTTATCAGTTATGCATAAATGATCATCGCTGCTACTTACCAATTGGCGTAAAGAAATCATATTAAAAAAAATTCAATTTAGTTAAACCGTTAGTTCATTGGTCCATTCTTTGTTTTTTTATCTATGGCACTTCATGTTATTTAGTTATTTTTATATTATTTGTGTATTATTTTTCTCAGTGAGTATATAGCAAATAAGAGGAGAGAGATATTTATAGTACTAAGTCATATTTATTTTAAGAAGATAGTTGAATGTTAACTAAATTATTCTCTTTTAGTAAGTGGTATGTAAATTATTGTCAATAATTAACTATGACCGTTAGAAACATCAATTCTAAACTTATTTTATGAATAATAACTAAATCAAAATTTTCATGTCGGAACATGCATGAAATTTTATTGTATTAGCTCAACTAGTAAGCACGTGCTTTTAGCTAGTTCAAGCATTAAGGCCAAGTTCGCATTCCAAGCAATGTTTTCAGAATCGAACCGGTAGTGACTCAGACTGGATTCATTCAGGTCCAACTGGAGTGGTTGAACCGGAAATAATGTCAGCATGACATAAAAAAAAATTGAACCAGAAAAACCGAACCGGTCACCATGATAAAAAGCAATTAGCGGTCGGACTGGTCAAACCGGTTGAACCGGCATATTTTATATATATATATATATATATATATATATATATATATATATATATATATCAATATATCAATATATATATATATCAATATATATATATATATATCAATATATATATATATATATATCAATATATATACACTCGAGTGTACAGATCACGCCGTACACCCCAATGGTATTTTCCTATCTAGACCATGTTTTTCCAAAATCTAATCAATTGATCTTCATGGTTACAATAATAATAGGTCACATACAAAATTTGAACTGATTTGGATGAGTGTAAGTCATTTATACAAAGACAACAAAATCGACGCACAAAATTTATTTGAAGATCAATTATTTAGATTTTTTTAAAACTTACTGCATCTTCAAAAATGACTGATGTGTACGGTGCCTCCGGTACACACGAGTGTACACTAGCATGACTATATATATATATATATATGCATATATATATTTATATATAATCATCCTAGAATATACTTGAGTGTACGGATCACGTTGTACACCCCAATGGTGTTTGCCTATCTAGACCATGTTTTTCCAAACTCTAATCCATTCATCTTCATGGTTACAATAATAATAGGTCACATACAAAATTTGAACTCATTTGGATGAGTGTAAGTCACTCATCCAAGGATAACAAAATCGATGCACAAAACTAATTTGAAATACATGATTTTTTCCTCCTTTAGATACACAACCTATAAGTGTCCAAATGAGCTAAAATTTATTATATAGTATGTTCTTATGATAACAAAGAAGATCAATGGTTTAGATTTTTCAAAAATTTACTACATCTTCAAAAATGACTGAGGTGTACGGTTCCTTAGGTACACTAGCCTGTCTATATATATATATATATATACATATATATATATATATATATATATATATATATATGTATATATATGTATGTATATATATATATATATATATATATATATATATATATATATATATATATATATATATATATATATATATATATGTGTGTGTGTGTGTGTGTGTGTGTAGATGTACATAGATACATACATACATACATATATATATGCATATATACAAATATACATAAATTTGTACATATATGCATATATATACGCATTCTACCATATATGTATATTTTCTATATAAATACACACACACACATATATATATATATATATATATATATATATATATATATATATATATATATATATATATATATATATATATATATATATATATATATATATATATATATATATATGGTTAGGAAGTGTGTACCGACCGATACATATAACTTATGTGTACCTGCCATTAAAATGGAACATCTAGAGTATGTTCGTAAAATCCAACTGTATAGATTGATTCATGATTGTATAGATAAGATGTGTTTAAAAAATCATAATCATATCCCATATAGATCATGAGATATAGTAATATATCATCCAATGGTGTTTGTAATTTCTATAACTTACCGTTCATTAGAAAATATGCATTTTCTTTCATTGGATGATTTGTAAATATCAGATTGTGTTGCTTTTTTATACACATCTTATCTAAGAGGTATACATCACATCCGTAAGGTTAGATTGTTCATTACAATTTTATAATCATCATTAATGACGATGGGTACATGTACTCAGGTACACAATTCTTTTAGCATATATATATATATATATATATATATATATATATATATATATATATATATATATATATATGTATATGTATGTATGTGCATATATATATATGTGTATATATATGCCATATGTATATACATATATATAAATTCCTATATGTATTCTACCTTATGTTTTTTCTTCTCTTTAAACTACTGGTTCAATCCAATTCGGTCTGATCGGCTGGTTGGATCAGTTGGACCGTATTTCTGGCCGGTTCGACCGGAAAAAGACACATAACTGATTTTTTAAGCTTCCGGACCGGCCGGTCTGACCGGTCAGACCGGTCTGTCCGGTTCGGTTTTAAAAATACTGATTCCAAATCTATAAGAATACACATGGTCGACAACTTTAGCTCAAGAAGGATCATTTGGTCAGACCGGCCGGTCCGGTTCGATTTTAAAAACATTGATTCCAAGTCTATAAGAATACACGTGGTCGGCAACTTTAGCTCAAGAAGGATCAGTTGGTCATACCGACCAGGTCAAGCTTGCGCGTGGACTTGCTTAATTTTATTGTATTAACGGACTCGTATTAAATAGAAAAAGCTGTGGTGGCAGGCCCAAAGTGTGGCTGCAGTGGGTGGTGTGTCTCGTGGGGACTCTAGATGGACGCCAAAGCATGTACCAGATTAATTGTACTTGATCAAACCATATACCTTTTCTCAAAATTTACTTGTCATTAGCTGGCAATCCACACACCAACCCCCATCGGGCATAAGGAGCCTGCCAAGCACTTTGGTAGACCGATGAAATTCAAACGCGGTTCGACCAATTCAGGTTCAGCCATGTTGAATTGTTGATAGGTCGGGTGTGGGTGTCAGTTGTTGGGACTGTGTTAGTTGTAAAGGGGTGTTTGCAGGGGCGGAGCCAGAGGGGGGCAAGCATGGGCCATGCCCCCCCCCCCCAAAAAAATAAAATTTTAGTATATATATGTATATATATATATGTCTATGATATGGTATAATAATATATATAATTACAATGTGTATACAACACCAAGTTTACAGTTGGTTCAGCACCTAGTGGAGCTTCTCCTTTGGATGAGGTCACGGGTTCGATACCCCATGCGCACAAATGTGTTTTATTTTTCCAACAAATGTACAAACGATGTGTTTATATTACGGTTATAATACAAACTCATCAACATGTGAACCTAGTGCAGTGGAGGCAGTTGTGGTTTACTCGTTGCTGTTGTTCCAGTATAAATGCGCACAAATGTGTTTTATTTTTCCAACAAATGTACAAACGATGTGTTTATATTACGGTTATAATACAAATTCATCAACATGTGAACGTAGTGCAGTAGTGCAGTGGAGGCAGTTGTGGTTTACTCCTTGCTGTTGTTCCAGTATATCAGGGATCAATTGAGCAGTATAGCGGCAAATGGTTTGTTCTGCCGACGTATGTACCAGCGAAGCGTTCAATTTAAAATTCTTCTGTCTGAATTTTCACTGAGTTTTTGTCAGCTAGAGGATTTTTCATGTACAAGTTAAAGACATCACAGTTTACCATATCTAGACAATGTTTGATAAAAACCCCGACGGAAAACCGTGGGCGCGTGAGCTACTGTTGATGAACAATAGCTAGCATATGTTTTATAAGTGAAGTGCCTTGAAATTTCGTTGTACTCAACTGGGAATTTATATTATCATATCACGGGCAAGCAAGATATTTCCAATGGAGGCTGCCGGCTTACTGGTGGATCATATCATAGCATCAATCATAGAAAAATGAAATTATATGAGGTTCGTAGGTGAAAGGCCGCTGTCACGTATCGCAACTTGGGTTACCAGTATCCAGTTGCTTCTAGTGTGCTACGTATATAGCCACACGCCCAGGTTGATATGGTCGCTCAATGACAAGTGCGCCATAACTACTTGCACATGATTTCAAGCTTAAAACATGGAAACTTAACAGTGACTAGAAGTAAGTTAAAAAGTTTTGACGGTTCGAATCAATTAAGAAGATACTAAACCATTTGGGTTTATATATTATGTAGTGAAGGTTACAACAGCAATGACGGCCCGAATCAGTTAAAAGGGTACTAAACAGTTTGAGCTTAAGCCATGTTTGGTAAGATGTAGTAGGGTGACATTTGTGAGTTAAAAGGTTCATCAAGCGAATACATTTTTAGTATTTGGTGCGATGCAGGTACGATTATGCACATTTAAACACATTTAATTAGTTTATATTAAAAAACATTATATTTGCAGGTTGCCCAGTTCACATATGCTAGCTTTAGGAGAACCCTACGAGAGCAAACAGTAGAAAAATGGCATTCCGGTATGGCTGTGGGGCCGGAACCTTTCAGGTGTGGGCCGGACCTTTTGAAGCGGCTCAAATCTAAGGGCTGTGATATGCCAATTGGTGCTTTTTCCTTTTGTCTACGCAAACGCAACTACACCCGACCACCACTATTTCCAGTGAGGTACAAACTCACAGAATTCAGATTGAATTATACAGTTGCAATTCATCAAAATACATCCTAACACGCCCGACTAAAAAACATGTAAAATTGAACACTGAACAAATGGCTGTAAGGAATTTAAACTACACTCTATCAAACAGGTCCTTAGTTTTTTATGTTCTCACTGAAGGCTACGACAACATTGATGGTTCAAATCAATTAAAAGGGTACTAAACAATATGGGCTTAGTTTTCTATGTTCTCGCTGAATCTTACAACAGCATTGTTCCTACCAAACATGACAAGCCGCTACCTGCTAACGGGCTGCACTAACTCTGCTTGTATCAACAACGTGCTCAATCGGCCTGCACTGCTGTTCACTCTTTTTTGACACGCAGTCATACAATATATATTAAGACAGTTGTGAAAGCACATGACAAGGTGCGAGGCATCGTAAGCACACACATAGGAAAAATAGCATGATAAATAAACAAATAGAGAGTTCGCCATGAGCGAGCACTGTTTGTTATTGGACAATAGTGTTCAATGTACCTTATGGGAGAGGGAACTCCCATAAACAACCGGATGCCATAGTTCAAATGTTTAGCGTGAAGAGGTCACGTCACATTATAAACTCATGATACAAAAGCACAAAAAGGAACTTTTAATTATGATAAGGATCTCACGGTGAGTCTGTTATGCATAGAG
The DNA here is from genome assembly GCA_963693085.1 of Alisma plantago-aquatica. Lineage (NCBI taxonomy): Eukaryota > Viridiplantae > Streptophyta > Magnoliopsida > Alismatales > Alismataceae > Alisma > Alisma plantago-aquatica. The sequence continues at coordinate 166,297,247 of OY856415.1, forward strand.
CGAACTATTGGATCATGGTGGGTGCTAGGAACTGTGCATGTGGAGCGTGCACTGCTATGCTCAAGCTCAAGCAGATGGTATGAACCTGGGTAGCAATTATTAGCCGTATAAGACCGGATGTGATAGTTCAAATGTTTAGAACTTGTTTGATAGGGTGTAGTCAAATCACAAAGTGTGAGTTAGTTACATATTTTTACATTGCAAACTCACACAATTACACCCAACTACACCCAAATTAACTTACCCTTAGTGTGGAGAGGGCACGTCATGTTACAAACCCCTTGTACATAGTATTACTTAAAAGTAGGGTATAAGTGATAGTTATATCAAACGTTATGCACTTTAGGTGGCATGTGTGTAAATCACTTATACATGTCCGTATAAAATGGATGGCAATCATTATTTTTCTATTTTAAAAGAGTTGCACACCATAGGTGACATCGATTTAAGTCAAATATGCCTAAAATGGGCCCTTAGATGACATGTATCTGAGTCACATATGTTCTTCCTAGGGGTATGTTCTTTAGATTTCAGGCATGACAATCACCCAATCTTCATGTGACATTCGTGTCAATCACCTAACCCTTTAGGTGATATTCATATCAGTTGCCCAACTTTTAAGTGACATTAATGTCATTCACACAACACTTCCCAACCAAGAATAAGATTAAACATTGATAAATAAAATAATGGTGTCATTTACATGTATACATTATAAACAAAGTGATTGAACTTTTCTCTACACATATTTTAGATTATCTTGATCACAACCAATATCAAATTTTGTAAAACTCCTATGTATAAGATATGTAGATTAGAATATGGGTCAATGTGAACATGGAAAGCCTTTCTTCCAAGGGTCATTGTGGCATAGTGGCCCTCCTTGGTGTGATTTCTCTCACTACTTATGAGAAAACATTCTATTGATGTGAGGCTAAACTCATTGTTACAGTTGTTCTGTAACTTGTTGTAAGAGAGAACTTCTATGTTAAAGTGCATTTTTGCTCACTCTTGATAAAATCTATGATTAGGGACCCCATGAGGATCTCTAAATTGAAAATCCATCAATTTTATGCACCTAGTATCTTGAAACCAAACTTGATATAACTCTTGATTGACCTTGATTAATGCTTGTACTATCAAGTTCAAAACATCTACAAACTTTTTGTATCTTTTCCTTTGTCCTGTTGTGTTTAAAATTTCACCTCAATGATATTCTTACAACTTTCTACAATTTTCTAATTATAAGGACCTAAAAGCCATTTTTACTCCTTTTCTTTTCAATTCTTTTCTGCCCAACCACCTGACCGGTCACTTCTTGGACTTGAATTGGGCTCTTGGCCCCATACCGCACTTGAGTGAAGCTATCTTGGGTCCCAATCCAGGGACCACTAGATCTCAATCTAATAGTGTTGGGGTCCTCCCCAGGCTCATGCCTAAATAGGAAGGTAGGGGAATCGTACCTCCATGAATTCTCCTCCCCCTCATAATATCATGGCTAAATTAATTCCAAATTCCCTACTAATCAATTTCTCTCCTCAATCTACCTAGACTTGTGTACAAATTGACATTTTTTATGCCTTGTTTCCCAAGAAATACCACCATTCATCTCTCACTCAAAAACCCAATATCCCTAGCTTTAGAAACCCTAACAACTACCCATCACGTTTTGTAAAACCCCTCTCATCCACATCATTTTGCATCCCCAATCCTAAGCATCAACTTTGTGAGCCCCAACTCCCTCTCTTCTTCCCTTCTCTTCTTTCCATGGAGGATCACTACCACATGGAGCCTCACCCTATGCGTGAGCCTTCCTCGCTGGGATGATAAGTTGTGACGATTGTATCTCAGTCTACCATTGACCATGACTAGATCAAGCGGCCCAAGACATGTGGCCCACTCTCCCACTCTCTCTCCTCTTGCTAGTCGGGTGACGTATCACACGCATATGATCCAAGTAGCAGTCAATGTTTGACCTTGATTGAACAACCCTTCTTTTTTTCACGATTTAGGTAAAAACTTCACTCTCTCTTGGAGAAATTCAAGAAAGTAATCAAACTTTCCTAAAATCATAAATAATAATTTCTAAGCCAAAAAATTACAAACAAGTGTTCAAGATAGATAAAAAAAATGTGAGATTCAAGGGATATTTCTATTCCTTATTAATTGAAATCCTTAATATCATCTTGTTTTATCATCTAAAATTGACTAATGTCTTCACTGTAATGATTCTACTATGAAAACCTATATTCGACCTTGGTCGATAGTTTTATAACTCTTAACGACAATGAAGATACCTTGTAAAAATCTTAAGAATAATTACAAATCTTGATTATTAATGGAGAACATATACCAACTCTTAATCCCTTTTTGATGTTTATGTTAGTAAAGCTAATGTGACTTGATTGTGATTACAAACCTTAACTTGTGGTTATTAATATTTAATATAATTGATTATTATGATTTCCCTTATTAGATTTTGAACACTACATTAGATTATATTATGGACACCATTATAGAATCTTGACATCAAAACCCTTAATAATGATATTATATACCCTTGATGATGATTTAGAGTTTGTCATACATGACCTAGGTTGGATATCATCCTTTAATTGTATTGTCAATTAATATGTGGAAATTGATAATAATATGTTGAAATATTTTTGTTTGTAATCAAGTATGAGAAACTCGCCTAATGTCAATATAAAGATATGAAAACCCTAATTGATTAATCTTTTTAACTTGTATTATTTAAAATGCATGTTTGACCCTTATTTTATCTAATTAGGGTCTACTCAAATATCTAACTTCAAAATCATACTAAATATCAATTTTAGAATCAAAAGGTACACTTACCCCTACTTGACATGACTAGTGGTATTGCCTATATTGATTGATATGTACCAGTTTCCTATGCACTTTTTGTTACTTTACTTGACTGACCTACTTCACTCTCTACTTATTAGTCTTTTGTTTTCATTATATATTTTGGTGAACCTTTAACCTAAATATTGAAACACCTTCCATTATCATTAAGTGGCATGCTTGATATGAAAGTGGCCTAATATTTGAAACACTTCTATTATGCTTTATGTGAAAGTGGCTATTATTATTTGACACATATATCACACTTCATGTGAAAGTGGCTATATCTTGGGTGACTTATCTTGATTCAAGTTTGAATAAATTTTTTAAACACCTAACCAAAATTAGGGAATTTATTAAAATACAAAGGTTTACTATGGCATGATTTTATAATAATAACATATTTATTTCTTTCTTTCTATAAGTCCCGACAATGCACACTTTATCTTTCTGTATATTAACTGCATTAGTGTCATCACCAACATACCATTGTGTTTGTAATGATCATATGTCTATATTTTGGCATTGAGGTATAATAGGTAAATGGCCAAGATCTTACTTCTACTTCATTATGATGCTCGGATGATGAAATGGACAAGATCCACCAAAACATCTTCATGAGGGATCTCTTTAATGTAAGTAGGGTTGTATAGTTGTAAGTTTAGTTTTCTAATGTACCTTTTCAATGTTTGCCTTTGGGTCATGCTATAAACCCTGAAAAGTTCATTTAATTAATTAAAAGATTTTTTTTTAATTATTACGTATGTTGCATTTCCGATCGAGACTACCTAGGATTTTGGTTAACTCATTCATTGACAACTTCCTCATTTGACATGGAAATCCTCTCATGTTGGGCTCACTATTGCATTATGTCCTCTGTGATAAGATTTCTCTCACTTATCATGACAAGGCCCGCTGACAATGAGTGCCTAAACTCTTAAAGAAAATGAAATATGACTGTGATCCTCTAAATATCTAAAACTCATTCGAGACCCTTAATCAATTAAAGTAACCACAAAAATCATAGTGGACGCTTATATGTAATTTCTAATCAAGAAGACCTCCACAATTACTGACTTGTATAAAAACAATAACAATGTACACACATGAGTAAATCCTAATTAATTGGCTATAAAAATGTGAAATAACCACATGTAAATAAGTTAGATATGTTAATTAGGTTTTTGTTGAAACTTGAGATCATGTAGACCTTATTTGACCATCAAACTGAAATATGAAGGAAACTAGTATGACATGAACATATGAATTCTTTCTAATGTCTAAAAATGCTAAAATTTAATCAATTTATATGGTTTTCCTACAATCATATGATACTCTCTTGTCATGCGTGATTAATTATAGTTCCGTTTCGTGCATAATAGATTAGATGTCTAGAAGAATGGGAGTCAAGTGTGCTAATGAGCCGGAGCTATCCTATGATGTGAGACTTTCTCCCTTTCCCACCTTCCCCAATGGAAGGAGTTATCAAACCCCATATCCTCCTTCCTTTGTAACCCTTGATTGAATATATATTGTCTTTATTTGATGTATCCTATGTACACTACATCCAACCGATTCAAGATGAAACCTAAATTTTCATATCTTCACCCCAATGGACCTTGACAACCTCTACCCATCTATTGGGATATCCAAAATTAAGGGGACTCTCACATCAAAGGGATGTTATCTACTCAAGATCATCATGAAACACAAATACTAGATCATAGATATTATCATTCTACTAGGAACCACATTTTTAGGGTAGCTCATGTCCATGTAAGTTAAGTGTAAGAAATAAGAGTGGAGAAAGTTATATAACTCACCTTATAAAAGATGGATCAACTCCAATAGTAAGGAACTCCAAGATGAGAGAGAAAACCCTATATTGGTCACCTTTATGGCCAAGCTAGTTTCACCACCAAGAAAAAAAACAAAACCCTAGGTCAAAGAGAAATGAAGAGAAGTTCTTCAACAACAACTCCAGAACTACCATGGAAGCTCCATGGGTTCATCCAAGAAGAGAAAGAAGAAGAGGGTAGAGAAGTAAAATGAAGATAAAGAGGTAGATCACTTACTAAGATTAAGAAGATAAGCAAAGTTCACCAAACGATCACCAAGGAAGGGTTGCTCCAAACCCTAGTTCAACATGCAAGATGGATCGAAGACTTGAGCTCTACCTTCACCACCAACACAAAGGGGGACAAAATTCAAGCAAGAAGGGAGAAAGAAAGGGTGTTAAGGGTTTAGTTTCATGTAAGGAGAGATGTTTATATAGCCAAGGGTTGTCAAGAGAGAAGGGAGGTTATGTGACATGCAAACACATGTCATGTGTCCCCCACAAGTCATCCATGCAAGAACCACACTCAAACATGAAACTTTGGACATTAAAACCAAGAAAAGAAAATGAACACATGGTCCAAAAAAGCATAATCTTCTAAATATCACCATGCTTGGTGACTACAAAAGATCTTTAGCAACCAAGGTGATCAAAGTTCAATGACCACTAACTCTAGATTCTTGATGACATAAAGGGTGTCATTGCCTCATCAACCCCCAAGGTTAGGGGCACACTCCAAAGCATCATAGACCAAAGAAAACTTGGCCATATGAAAGCTTGGAGATCACTGAAACATAGGCTCATGAGTCAAAAACACTTCAAAGTCAACCATCCACATAGGGCATCCAAGCAAACCCTAATTCTCAACATAACATCTCACCACATCAAACAAAGGTGTAATAAGGCACCCAAATGCACCAATTTCTCCAATGTGATGCCAAAACATGTGACAAACAACAAGAATGTGATAAATTGCAAGAAAAACTCTAAACATGGATAAATTACAATTTGGTCTAAGATGAGCACATATAAGAATAATTAATTCAAACAACATTCCAACTGGACCAACATGGAAACATAAGCTCATCCCATGTTATCAAAGCACATCATAAGGTTTGATTAAGTTTTTAGGCATCTTATTATGTTAAGCAAGATAGATCAACCAAAAAGCTAGGTCAGGGGTCTTACAACCATAAACTCCTAATAAGGATTTTGCCTCTGAAATATTTAGCAAACAAGGATGCGTACATCCTATGCATCTCATCCTCTAACTCCCACGTGTATTCCTCCACACCATAGTGATTCCACAAAATCTTTACTAAAACTATATCCTTTTTCTTCAACTTCTTCACCCTCCTATCTAGGATCAACACATGTCCCTCAACATATGACACATCTTCCTCCAACTCAACCTTCACTAGATACAACACCTATTATGTATCCAGATGGTACTTCCTCAACATAGAAACATGGAAGACATCATGAAAATTGTGCAATTTTGGTGGTATGTCAAACTTGTAAGCCACATTCCCAACATGTTCCACCATAGGGTAATGTCCATAAACCTAGGAGCCAACTTTCCCTATTTACCAAACGTCAATACACCTTTCCAAAGAGAGACCTTAAGATACAAACGATCTCCCACTTGGAACTCAAAAGGTCTATGACAGTTTTCAACATAAGACTTATGTTTGTCTTGGGCTACCTTCATCTACTGTTGTATTACTTTGATCTTATTTGTAGTCTGCTACACTAACTCAGGACCCAGAAGTTGATATTGACCTTCCTCATACCAACAAAGCAGTAACCGACAACGTCTCCCATACAAGGCTACATATGGTGCCATTCCTATGCTCCTCTGATAACTATTGTTGTAGGAAAACTCTATCAAACTCATGAACACATCCCAACTACCAAGAAACTATAAGACACAAGATCTCAATAGATACTCCAAGATCCAATTGGTCCACTCTAAGTGACAATCTATCTAAGTGTGAAAAGATGTGCTACACCTTAGTTGTGTCCCCATCATTGTGTGCAGACGTTCCCATAAAGGATTGGTAAACTGTGGACCTTGTCAAACACTATGGTAATCGGAATACCATGCAACTGCACTATCTCATCCACATATATCAGTGCCAACTTCTCTATTGTATATGTCATCTTGATTGGTAAGAAGTGTGCTGACTTGGTCAACCTATCAACTATCACCCGAATGGAATTATGACCTTTGGCTATCTTAGGAAGATCAAACACAAAGTCCATGGTAATATGATCCCATTTTCACTACAGTATTGACAAATGTTGTAGGCCCCCTGCAGACTTCTAATGCTTAGCCTTGACCAGTTGACAAATTGGACATCTAACAACAAACTCTGTGACATCATGCTTGAAACCATGCCACCAGTATAGATCCTTCAGGTTATGGTACATCTTGGTAATGCCAAGATGCATCACGTACATTGAGGAACGAGCCTCCTCAAGAACCAACTTCCTCAAACCATCAATATTGGGAACCACTATCCACTTGTGAAAGCAAACTATCCCATCATTATTCTCATAGAAACCATCATACTTATTGCTACCAAACTCTATCCAAATATTTTATATCATAGTATCATTCCACTATGAATCTATGATTTGTTGCATCAATACATGCTTCACCTATAACTAGCAAGCCTACCAACAAGGAAACCTCCAACAACACATTCATCTGGCAAAGCAACATCAACATGTCTCTCTTGTAGCACACAAAAGCATGTAGTTATGCCTTATCAGCAGATGAAGACATAGAAGACTTCTTGCTGAATGCATTTGCCACCACATTCACCTTTCCTAGATGGTAGTCTATCATGCAATCATAATACTTGATCAACACCATATATCTCCATAGTAGCATGTTCAACTCTTTCTTCGAGAAGATGTACTAAAATTTCTTGTGGTAAGTGAAGATCTAACATTTCTCTCCATAAAGGTAGTGTCTCCAAATCAACAAATCATGGCCCACAATTGCAAACTCCAGATCATGCGTCGGGTAGTTCTCCTCCTATTTCTTAAGCTGTCATGTAGCAAAAGAAATCACATTCTTATCCTGCTTCAACATGCATCCCAAACCGTTCTTTGATGCATCGTAAAAGACGATGTAACCTTTTCCTTTCTCTGGTAGAACTAAGACGGGTGAACATGCTAGCTTTGTCTTTAGTAGAAAGAAAGAACGTTGAAACTAGTCATCCTAGACAAAAGGTACACCATTCCTCGTCAACATGGTTAGGGGTAATGCCACAAATTGAAGTTCTTAATGAACTTCATATAGTATCATGGCAAGAATAGGAAACTAGAAACCTCCATCCATTTCTTAGGCTTCTCCAATTCTAGTACTAACTCCATCTTCCTTGGATCCACATGAATGCTCTTAGAAGATATCACATGCCTAAGGAAAGACACCTCCGTCCACCAGAACTCACACTTGCTGAGCTTTGTGTACAATCTATGCTGCCTCAACAATATCAAAGCTAGGCATAGATGTTGCTCTTTTTGCTGACTATCTTTGGAATATATCAAGATTCCATCAATGAACACCACCAAAAATTGATCAAGATACAACCTGAACATTCTATTCATCAAGTCCATGAAAAATGTCGGCGCATTGGTTAGCTCAAACAACATAACCATGAACTCATAAGGACCACACCTAGTCCTAAGCTGACTTGGGTATATCATCCACCTTAATTCTCAACTGATGATATCTGGACCTCAAATATATCTTAAAAAACATGATGGAACCTCTCATCTAATCAAACTGATTGTCTATCCTTGGCAACAAATACTTATTCTTGATCTTGACCTTGCTCAACTATCGGTAGTCTATGCACAACCTCATGGAACAGTCCTTATTATTCACAAACAATATGGGAGAACCACAAGGGGAAGTTCTCGACCTGATAAAGCCTTTCTCTAGCATCTCTTACAAGTGCTTCTTCAACTCCTACATCTCAACTGGTGCCATCCTATTTGGCGACTGTGCTATGGGTTGTGTTCTAAGAACAATATTGATCTCAAGATCAATCTATCTAGGTGGGGGAACACCGGGATACTCCTCGAGAAATATATCCTCAAACTCTCACACCACATGTCCTCCTAGATACATAGAATCTTCCTCTTAATATCCAACACATGTGCCAAGAATCCTCACATTTATATCTCATCAGGCTATTCGTTGTCATAGTTGATGCTAAGCACGTCAGAAGAATTCTACTATCTCCTTGGAAGATCAACGAAACATCACCATAATGGAACATTTCCACCTTGGTTCTATAGTACAAGACAACCCTATACTTCTTCATGGTATCCATCCCATGGATCAAATTGAATCCATGCATGTCAAGTGGCATAAGATCCACTTGAGTGTTGTGTCCTGAGAAAGAAAAATTGCAAGATGGACATACATGCCGCAACTCAACAAACCAACAAGAGGGGTTTCTAACTGAAGATTATCAGATCTACTAACAACAGGTAGATAACAACTACCTATTACTTGATAAGGGAGTGAGTCACACCTGTGTTAACCAAAATATATAATCAAGAAGTAGACAAATTAGAGTGAGTAAGTTTCATCTGAACTGTCATGACACATGGATTGACCACTCCCTCTGGATGACTCACAACATAGATTGAGTTGTCACCTGTTGTCGTCCACATCCTCTGCTGGTTTATCAAAGAAGACCCTACTTATGATGCCTGAACATGCCCTCTGCCTCCACCACTGTTGAATTATTGTTGCTAACAACCCCACTGACTCTGCCTCAGTTGTTGTGTCACTTCCTCATCTTTCATTGGGAAAAACAACCTGGTATGCCCAGTCTGTACACATTTATAACATGTTTTATCCTGGTACCATCTCCTAGACAACCCTTTTCACTAGAACTAATGGTATGATGTGAGCTCTTGTAGGTGTAAAACTACAACCTCTACCCTTTCTTGGGGACTATTAAGATGACACCACTGATCTCGGCTTAATAAAATCTGACCATTACTGCGAATGTGGCAAAGAAAACCTTGGCTTGTTAAAGCCTCCAGATGATTGTCCTTGAAACTGAGTTGGCCTCTTCTTATTATTGGCTTCACACTTATCGATAGTTAGTGCTCGATCCTCCCCACTGACTTCACAAAGGTATAGAACCTCTTCCTATTCTCTAAAACAGACATTGTCATTGTCATCTTCGTGCTCAAACCATTCTCAAACCATCAGATCCACTCCTTATCTATTGCTTCCATGTGAGGACAAAACCTTAATAGCTTCATGACCTTCACCTCATACTCATTGATTGACATCAATCCCTGACAGATCTTCTCAAATTGTGATATCTTCTCATCAAGGTACGTCTCTAAGAAGTATCAACTCACAAGCTCCTGCCAAAACTCCTCCCATCTGATCACCACTCCAGGTTTCTTCTCCTCCTCAATGGCCCACCAATGGCTAGAACTACTATTCATTAGATACACCACATGCTTCACCTTGTCCTCTTCTGGGATATTAAGGATCTTGAAATCCTTCTTGAGCTCCATCAACCACACGTATGCATCTGTTGGGTCTATTGTACCCACATACTCGATGGATCACACACGTCATAGCTACTCAAATGTCTTCCTAGAACCCTAGGATTCCACTTTGGGAACAACTACAATTTCTTGAGGTACAAGCGCTCTATCTTCCATATGCTAAATCATGGCCATAAACTCTCCAAACATAAATTGAAATGTTGGTAGCCCATCATTATTGGGTCAAATTGAGGCACCGCAGGTTGCTTTGGCCTTGTCTCAGACACTCTATCTTCATGTGCCTGCCTCCTTGTTCCAGCTCCTGGCACAACAAACTGACTGTAAGAATTTTCTTTGTGCTCTCCAGACATATCTCCATAAGTATAAGCTATGATCAGATTTGTTGGATGACACATGAATAGACACACACCCTAGTCCTATGTCCCTATAGACTCAACGAACCTAGAGCTCTTATACCAACCAAATTGTGATGACCCAATGCAACACAAACGAGATTACTCAAAACAAAACACACAATTAACAACTAAACAAATAAATTACTAGAAAAGCAGATAAATTAAAACCAAACTCATATTACCATCATGTGCAGAAGCATATTACATCAAGATTCATCAACTTGTATCACATCACATACCATATCAGGTATTTACATCTGTTCAGTCAAAATGCATCATGATCATGATTATCTAATAATTCAAATATTTTGTATGATAGATATGAAACATAAAGTGTCCCTAAGTAACTAACTCAGTGGCCAAAACCACAACCTGCATACAAGAAGATCATGTTCCATATGTACAAACATTATACAACCGCATGAATACTGCCAAAAATCACATATTGATATTGACCATTTACAAAACACATCCCTTCCCAAACCTGAGAGTACGGGGATGTCAATAGGACTCTACTACACAACTACAACTATCCAACCTTCTGTATCTACTGATCTCCAGGCTTCTCTTCCTCAACAACATGATCCTGACAACGTTGTTAATGACCACCTTAAAAGATGTGGTGACCCACGAGGTGAGACCAACATTTTAGAGAGATACAACTCTCAAACAAAATTTATTGTTATAATAGGATATATTATCAGTAAACAGGATGAGCAAATTCAGCAAAATAAATGATTTAAACTGATTACATAGGTTAAGTAGCTAAAATAGATAAACATGGAATAATGCATGATTAGAAGGAATATGAAGAACATGTAAGACTATCAACTACTAAAAAATTAATTTCTTTTGCTACATAATATAAACAATTAATTTCTCTTGCTACATAATATAGAAACTGACCAGTATAAGAAACAAGGTAAGGGTAACATCCAATATGAATCATGTTTAACCCTATATAGATATACTACATGGTGTTATTACATTTTTTAAGCCCTAAGGAGTTTGAGGTATACCACTCAGACTCCAATTGTCCACTTCTAAGTCAAACACATTGCCATACAAGATTGCTTAGATCTTGATTCCTAAAATCTTCTCCATCCTCAGTTAGGGCGAGTCTGAAGCAATAACATATAATGTCAAACTACAAAACACCTAGCCCTCCTTGTATATATTTCAAACACTAGACACTAAGGTACGAAACCCTTCCACCAAGGTATAACCACAATTTTCCTCAAACATATCACATATTTAAATCTCAGAGACACAGCCATAGTTGTTCTCACAGTGACGCATGATCGTAGCCATATTCCATACATCTTGGGATCAAGATGTCAATGAGAAACAATCACTTGCACCTTGGATACACATCAGTATGCACTCTGAGTTTCCCTTAGGAATGCTCGTTTCACCATCCAACAAGTTTGAATATTGGGATGTATCTATGGCACATGTAACTACATGATTAGGGTTTCACTTGATTAGTTATAGCCAATTGGGTATCTTTTAACTGATTCAAAAAAGTTACAAGAAATTGTAAAAGAATTCTACAAATCAAGATGTATATTACAACTTTAGAAGATATAAAATGTATAAAGCATAAGGCTTATCACATCCTCACATGATATTGTTTCACTATCATACATGAGACCATCATCATCATCATACCACTATGGGATACCAATCCTTTGTCACATAATAAAGAGGATATCATCTGAATTAGGGCAAAAGACCATACTCAAGGTCATAGAGATATAATATCATTCCCTGCAAGAATGTCATTATATCTCCATGCCTCATCAAGGTTCATCATCATCACCATACATGTCTTACATAAGTATGGAATAAAAAAATATTTAAGAACCATAATATTCACAACATAACAAATTAGGGTTACAACAATTTAGGAGAGAAAAACATTCCATCATCATGCTAATTGTTCAAGAAATGTTAGAAACATCATATTGTACTTAATTTAGGGTTAAGATTTAACAAGTCAAACCAAATTAGGTTTATAAATTAGCAACTAGTAGTAAACCATAAGTATCATCATCTCCAACATTATTAGAAGAAATTAGGTTAAACATCACTACATAGAGTTAACTAGACACCATGATTAAGTGGACCAAAAAACATCATCGACCACTTAGGATTGGACACATCATTGACCGGTTAACTAGCCTAAATCATACATCCAAAAATTGAGAAAATCTAGAGTAGTCAGTCTCTTAGATTTATAACCTGATACTCAGGTCCCCACAACTATTATATGAGATTCAATGTAGAAGATTGGGATCTAACCACATGGATAAGGTTGGTAAGTGCTAAGAATGTAGAGCCTCATACTCTGATCCACAAAAAAAAAGGTAGATCACGATGGTGTTCCCTAAGGAACAATGTTACTCCAAACAAAACAATAAAAAAAGAAAGTAAGAAAATAAAATAAGAGAATAAAGTCCAACAAGGACGATGTAACCAAAGGATGGAAGGTAACCTAGGTAGGGTTTCTCCTACCAAGATCTCTCACCAACCATTAATACTCACACACTTTTGTATACCCTTAGTAGGATTACAAGAAATCATCACATATGTCTATTACCACCTCTCTCAAGCTTAGGATAGAACTAGAATATAAGGTTGTCTCTCTCTCAAGATTGAAAATAAACAATCACAACGCAAACCATATGACCATTAGGTTTAGCATTCCAACATTTCCATGCATTCATACAACTCCATAACACTTTTATAACATTAACACTACTCTTTTGAGGCATTAACAATCATACATCACTAGATGGTAGCTAATCATGCAAATGAAGCATTAATAATAAGGGGAGGAGATAATCCTTTCTAGGAGAATATAGATTCAGAAGGATGTAAGTATATACATATCGGGAGAGCCTTAGTGGCTACTTTCTACCCAAGTAAGTTGATTAGCAACACATATTAACGGGCAGCATAACAACGTTACAGAAGTGTAGATACATCAAGAATAAAGAAGAGGGGAAGATACAACATAGGGGAAGATAATGGATATGAACGAAGAAGGAGGTGATACACCATTGATACTCCTTCAAATCTAGATCTGGTGTAAATGTCAAAGATGGAAACTTCTTCTTTGGAAGAAGAGGATGGTAGACCTTCTCTCTCCTCCAAATTTTGTCTTCAAAGTTCCAAGACTTAGGGAGATGAGTGAGGATGACTCTGAAGTTTGGCAACACTTCATTGCTCTTGATGATCTACCTCCTATTGTGAGGGGTAAGGGGCCTATTTATTGGTGCAACCCACCGACTTAACATTACATCTTGGTCATAGCATATGTCTTGATCACGACCATTGTCACAGTCGTGACCTTCTATAGAAAGTGTATCGGTCATGGTGAGGACATATTGTTGCGACTGTAACTTTAGCAGATGTCAGAATAGGTGTTTCAGTCGTGATACATCCTTGGTCATGACACATGTTGTGGTTTCTTCTTCTGTCCAGGTCATGGCCTCGTCCCAATCGTGACATCTTCACCGTCCTGCATCACGGTTGTGATGGGTCATCTTGGTTACGACCAGTGTTGCGGTCGTGACTAGGCCTTGTTGACCCTAGGCTCTGTCCCGGGAGAGACATCCATGGGCCATTGTTGTGGTCTCGATGTGGTGTGAACATGTATGGAGTGGGAGAGAATATCAAATCCAATTTTTTCCCAAAGACATTCAAATAATTAGAAAAGTCCATAAAAGGGATGCTAAATTAGGAATAAAACATATGCAAAAGTTCACAAAATGAGATGTTATCAACTCCCCCAAATTTAGAGTCTAGCATGTCCTCAGGCTAACAGATAGAATCAAATTACCAAATGATGAGCTATACATTACTTTTCTCATTATGAACGCACCATTACCAAATTATCCCATCCTTGTTGGTATGTATGCCCTGAGAGCCAATCATGGGATGATTGGTGGGATACATTAATATTGATTTGATAAACATCAAAGGAGAGCTTCCAATTCTTTCTGGTTCAGTCATATGAGATAGTGATAGAACAGATTGAATGTCTAGAGAATGACAATACTCAATAATGTATGCCTTCAGGTTCATGACCTGAACGATGAGATCATACGGATGCTAAGAGTTTGTACATTCTTGATATGTCCCTAGTCGGATGTCATTGTGGAAGGTAGATAGACAGCAATGACACACAAGACTAGATTGTGGTGTTGGTTGATGACAGAATCTCATTAGTCATGATATAGAGATATCAAACCAAACACATAGGTACTTGTTAGAGAACAAGTGTACCAGACAGACCCACCGTGAGTTTGACACATGGAACCATGAGATGGTAGCCACAGTCAATACTCACAGTGATGGTGGTGAGTGTGATTCTTTGACCTGAAATCACTGCACTCAACACATGTCGTTGGGCACACTTTGACATCATCAAACACAGTCCTGAAACATGGGTTGTTATAAAGGTGATGATTGGGTGGCTTTGACACATGGGGCTTTTGAGGGGTGAGTGATAGATATGGTATTTGTCCCTCCTGAGGGGTTTGATATCCAAGGCCACTTGATGAGTAGGATTGAGATAGGCGTGCGCACGCATGTGTGAATCAGTATGTGATATTGATGTCATACATATCTCCTTCAATCTACTCTGAGATCAAGAAAGTGAATGAACGTTGACAGGATGACTGTTCCATGCCTTGAGTTCATTCGGGATATCAGGGAAAAAGGAATTATACATTCACTGTAACACAATTCACGGATTGTAGGATGAAAGTTGTTCTCCAACTTTCTACTTTCACTTGGGTAGCAATGATGTGTGACTAGGCACCGCTCTTTGCTTGTGAAGTCATAAGTGTTATGGACTTTCACTGCCAACGTGAAATGGACCTGTAGGGTCACACACATAGGATTTAACCTGGAAGAGGAGTTTTGTCCACAAAGCAATGTTTAGATTGATTACTAAAGGAGTTTAGTAGTTCAATTAAACACTCAATCAGTCGATAGCTCAATATCATATGGTTCAAGGTGTTGGACGCATTGATTGGAGTATCGGATTGATTGAAATCGCAATTGACTGATTTTTCCCAACCTGTTCTCCCAACCGGTCGGCTCATGTGATGAACCGGTCGGCTGAGGTGCTGAACCGGTCGGCTGGAGTGTCCAGGCCGATCGGCTCATGCCCAGGTTGAAACGACCGGTTCAAGGGTTGAACCGATCGGCTCAACTGGTGCAACCGACCAGTTGGGAAAGTCATGTCGGCAAGAATTTTTCCTTTGGTTTCAAATTGCCCAATTCGATTGGGAATAACATTGGTATACGATACCAATTGAGAACGAAACAAGGAAAGTCTTTTTGAGCTGGATTAGGACCATGAACTGATCGGTTCAGGGCACCAACCGATCGGTTGGAGTGCCCCAAACGATCGGCTGAGGTCCAACCGATCGGCTCAATGGCCGAACCGATCGGTTCAGTTGTGAACCGATCATTTCAAGTTGCGAACCGGTTGCTTTTTGTGGAAAATTCTCGAACCCTTCTACTCCTGCTTTAGTCCCGTATTGCCGGGCACAGAGAACCCTGTCCCATGACCCGCCTATATATATAGGGGTATTGGGGGCTTCTCAAAGTACAACTCAATGCAAGCCGGTTGCTTTGCGAAGTTGTCGTTCTCTCTGGTTTTGGTAACCGTGAGAGAGCCCGAGTAAGTGCTTCCCGTAAAGGGAGGTGCAGCAAGGGAAGGACAACTGCAGTTGCAACTGGCAGTAGGAGAGTGTGTTGGCGACTAGTACGTCAACAGGAGGGTGCGACTCCTTCCACTTCCTTGTGGGACAAGGAGAGTGGAGTTCCAGGTGGTCCGTGTGGACTACTACAGAGGCGGGAGGACACTGCCGCTCAGGAGGACAACTGTCATCCGACAGTCCGGTAGGAGGAGGAGTTGTCAGTCCTGGTGCGACCAGGAGCTGCACAGACACCGTCGAAGTCCGGAGTTGAAGACCGCACATTGCGCGAGGTATTGTCGCCGAGCAAGCCTCGGGACAAGGTATGATTCCGCAAACCATCCTTTCCTATTATATAGACGTTGACGCGTTTCCTCGGTATGGGTTTGGGGAGAAAATTTTTTGTTCCCGCTGCCTTCTCTGTCTCCCCTAAAACCCAACAGTGGTATCAGAGACACGTCAACTGCTCTATATTTTAGGAATATCGATATGATCGATTTTGGTTTGTCGCCTTTATTTATTGCATGTGATGCGAATAATATCGGCTTTATGCATGTCCAATCCTAAATCTACAAATCCCTAATTACTTATATGATATGTATTATTAATGCACTTGATACGCGTCGTCCTTAAATGAGTTTTGTGGTGGATGTGTGTAGCATGATTATGGCCTATAAACCCCTATATGTGTGTGGTTGTTTGTGGTTGCTTGCATCTCGGTATGCGCACCGATCTTCCCTCTCTTATTCCTGATGTAACTCGAAATAATTCGAGATTCTTTCCTACCTTTGCTCCCCCCGAATGTAACTCGGGGTTTCCCTTTAAAGCAATGTAATTATTAGGATAGATTTTATTTCCTGTTATGTCGAAGACCGGAGGACATCAAGACGACAGCTGAAACGATCGGTTCAAGGTGTGAACCGATCGGTTGACGTTCCAGATGGTCGGTTAAAGGAGTGAACCGATCGGTTGATGACCGGTTCGAGGAGCGAGATGAGCAGGTGGCGGACATGACGAGATGCACGAAGACCAGGCGAACCGATCGGTTGGAGGAGCCAACCGATCGGCTGGTGGCACCCAGACGACCGGCTAGAGAGTACAGATCATTCATGAGATGAGTTGATCAACTCAGAAGGCAAGGCACAGAAGTTCATCTTGTACAGGTTGCATAT
This sequence comes from Alisma plantago-aquatica, assembly GCA_963693085.1. Classification (NCBI taxonomy): domain Eukaryota; kingdom Viridiplantae; phylum Streptophyta; class Magnoliopsida; order Alismatales; family Alismataceae; genus Alisma; species Alisma plantago-aquatica. The sequence continues at coordinate 166,314,795 of OY856415.1, forward strand.
GATGTAGACCTAGATGACTGTGATTCCTCTTGGCTCGAGGAATCACATTAGGATGGCCATAATCATCGCTTTTTATCATTTTTGTGCATGTTTTCTGTGGGATATAGCATGTATATGATACATACTATGTATTGTGGTGATTGGATATGTATATGTATATAAAACCAAATCCCTCATTAAAATATTAAGTCTTATATGCCTTCCATTAGCGGCACACATGAAAAGCTCGATCGACCAAGCGTAGGTTACGCCAAAGCGTGGTGCGCCATCTATCTTGTGGAAGTGTGAAGGGTAGACATGTAGGTTCTGCCAAAGCAAGGTGCATGTTTACCGTGTCGGCTTTTGGGTTAGACTTAACTGGTGATTCTTAGAGCGTCTAGGCCCAGAGGCAAGGAATGTTCATGGCAAGGTGTTGTGCATGTTCATTCAACAAGAGTTGCATATGATGCAATTGGCAAGAGTTGCCTACCTGAGAGATCTAAGTTGTGGGCGATCAGCCAAAGATGACTCATGGCTTAGAGGATTTCAGGATCTTTCCCACTAGAAGGTTGTACGCTGCAATCTTCCGAATTGATGGTGAGGGCTATCAATTTGAACTAAAATAGTGGGAGCGATAATTAATTAAAGGCCTAATTTTTATCGTCAACTTTTCAAATCAATCAAACAAGTCAAAAATGAGTTTTTGGACTAAAATTGCATATATTTCCTTTTGTTAAAATAAATGGTTAATCAACAAATCACTTTATTTGCGATCGGTCTTTGAGACCAACAAATTAAATGGGAATAATTCCATGACTGGTTAGGATGATGATGAGAAGTGTTCTCAATCAAAGAGCGAAAGCTCTAAGTCCTAGTTATACCAGAACCAGATGAACTCGATCCCACCACATCAATGGCTGAAAGTATGCTTATGGAAGCATACTGAGGATGACATTGATGAGGAGTGCTTGATGTTGTGTTCTCTGAACTATGAGTTGCAGAGACAACATGAGACATATGATGTCTCCAAGATACTGTCCTAGTAAGTCATGACAGAAGGAGATCCAGTAAGGTATTCACACACTCAATGTGATTGGGTATGTGGAAAACCTGATTAAGAAGGATTCCCTCTGAGCCAAGAGTTGGCTATTGGTATAATACTGCAAATGTTGTGAGAATCATACAATTCATGATAAGCTACAACATGAACAACTTTGACAAGCGTTGACAGAGTTGTTGGACATGTTGAGGATAGTAGAGGCAAAGATGAAGAAAGACAAACCATAGTCTTTGATGTGATCAAAGAAAAGGTAAGTCTTAAGGGCAAGGGCAAGGGCAAAGCTAAGAAGTGTTCTGATGCTAGCCAGAAATCCAAGCCGTCTTCATCCTCAAGGCACATGGGGAAAGGGTGTATGAGGGAACTGCCCTCTATATCTGGAAGAACAAAAGAAGATGAAGGAGGGGATGGAGATCTCCACCTAAGGTATCATGAAATGAACCGCTTCTTTATCTAAGGTATATGATACCAAGATATGGATATGTCATATATGATATGCAATATCCGCAAAGAAGTGATGGCCTTTGCGAAAGGACCAAGAAAGAAATACCCATCATTGGAGCAAGTGTTGCTGCCATAGATAGGAGTATCTTTCAGTTTATTTCAGCCTAAAGGGCACAAAATAGAGTTGAAGAACTGCTATTTCATATATTTCTAATAGATAGAAACAATTTATTATTGCATATTGTATGACAATGATGGCAATTAATAAAGTTGATGTTTCGATCTTAAAGATATGATCTTTGTGGCAATGCCTTGCTTATCTTGTGGTATTTGATATGCATAAGATAAAATGATACCTAAAAGTTATAGATAACTCAAACAATCAAATTAGCATGAATCATGAGAAATTCATTTCTAGTTTCCATATGATGGATAAATCTAGACTCTTTTGGTTAGAGAACCAGTAAGAGACATGAATCTCTTGTACATGATTAATCAATCTTCACTAAAGGTAGTGGAAGAATGATTATACTATTAGGTATAATACATGTGATGTATTTACATACCTATTGGGACAAATGCTAATACTTCAAATGGTGTTTAGAGAAATACCAATATGAATATCTTGAAGTGTTCAAGATTATCATAGATGAAGTACAAATTTGGTAAAGTATTAATTCTTGATGAGATCAATGAATGAAATACTTGGACCAAATGTTTGAAATCCTTATGAGTGATTATGATAGTGTATCATAGTGAACTCATGATTAAGGCATAGTGATGTCTAAATCAAGAAGGAATCATAATCTAAGGAGTTAGAGAATGATTATCAAATAACTGAATTCTTCTTAATAAAAGAATACCCCACACTAATAAAGGAAATTAAGAATCACAAGGGTTGTGAGTTCTTATATCCTTAACAGATACACCTCAATTATCTATGTGATGAGTTGTTCATGTGATGAGTCAACTATCAAGATGAATATGAGGAACCGAATCTTGAGTTATGGTTTATGACCATTACATCCTAAATGACATCCATGTGAACCATAAGGTATGACCTTGATGGTAGCACTCATTGGATCATATCCATAAGTGCAAATGAGTCTTAAGTGTTAAGACACAAGGATAACATTTTGAGAAGGATGATGCTTGTTGATTGCAACTTAATGACTAAGACATTTGGCATATGGATACTAAAACCGCATTCCTATGAGGAATAAAACCAGGATGTGTACGTGACACAACCTATAAGGTTTATGAATCCACTAATGCAAATGAAGTCTATAAGTTACAATGGACTAATCAATGTGATTGATTGAGTACAAGCAACTCAGAATTGGATCTTTACTTTGATGATATAGTCAAAGGGTTTGACTGACATGTCAAAGATAAAGAAGGGATCTGTGATTTAGTGGGAGCGTGTTCACATTCCACATGTTGATGTGAAATGGAAATGTTCTAGAATGGAAATCCAAAAGTGGAAATTATCTTTAAGGAAGATAGAGATGTTTCCTATATGATAGGAATAGAGATCTATAGAGATAGTTCTCGACAAATCTCTTGACCTGGAAAAGAGAGAGCATACATTGGCAATCTGTACTGAAGGGTTCAATATGCACAGATTCAGTGGGAGAAAACTTGTCCATGTTATATGGATATTAGTATCCCAAGGCCAAGTGTCCAATTCTTATGAAGAATGGGAACACTAAAGATAGATATGGATCTATCATGTATGTAATCATCCCATTGTCTTGCATGTATGACATGGCAAGAATAAAATGCATTCATCATGTTGTATGTAGGACATGACAATATGATGTGCTCATCCTGATGACTCGTATGTGGGACATGACAAGTGGATGTCTGTCTGATTCCAGTAAGGGTTACTGGAATATCATAAGAACTTGATAAGTACTTGGGAAGTACTAGTTCTATGAAGATAAGGAAGAGTTCGATGTAAAGAGTTACATTGATGCGAACTTCCGAAAGGACAGAAAATTAATCGCAAAATATACATAGGATGTATAAAAGTAAAAGTTTGTTGATAATTGGAAGTGTTCCAATAAAACCATTTAAAAGGGAAATGCCGAGTATCCGTGTGTTAGAGAACAACAGTGGATACTATATGGATCTGGAAGTTCATGAGATGAACTTATAGATATTCCACTCATTGATGACAAGTCTGGAATCCTTGATCATGCAATGTGGCTAAAGGTTAGTAAAGGAATACTAGATCGCATATTACGGCAATTCCATCTCATACGTGCGACGTACAGCGAAGAGATGAGAGACATGCAATTTATACTGACTTTGGCAAGATGTTGCCATTACTCACTATGTTGGCACTAGAGCACAGTGACATGTGGGACATGTTTGAAAATCACTATGATTATGATTCAAGGGTGATTGGCTCGCAGTGCAAGTGGGAGTCTGTTGGTATGTATGCCCTGAGAGCCAATCATGGGATGATTGGTGGGATACATTAAGATTGATTTGATAAACATCAAAGGCGAGCTTCCAATTCTTTCTGGTACAGTCATATGAGATAGTGATAGAATAGATTGAATGTCTAGAGAATGACAATACTCAATAATGTATGCCTTCAGGTTCATGACCTGAACGATGAGATCATACGGATGCTAAGAGTTTGTACATTCTTGATATGTCCCTAGTCGGATGTCATTGTGGAAGGTAGATAGACAGCAATGACACACAAGACTAGATTGTGGTGTTGGTTGATGACAGAATCTCATTAGTCATGATATAGAGATATCAAACCAAACACATAGGTACTTGTTAGAGAACAAGTGTACCGGACAGACCCACCGTGAGTTTGACACATGGAACCATGAGATGGTAGTCACAGTCAATACTCACAGTGATGGTGGTGAGTGTGATTCTTTGACCTGAAATCACTGCACTCAACACATGTCGTTGGGCACACTTTGACATCATCAAACGCAGTCCTGAAACATGGGTTGTTATAAAGGTGATGATTGGGTGGCTTTGACACATGGGGCTTTTGAGGGGTGAGTGATAGATATGGGATTTGTCCCTCCTGAGGGAGTTTGATATCCAAGGCCACTTGATGAGTAGGATTGAGATAGGCGTGCGCACGCATGTGTGAATCAATATGTGATATTGATGTCATACATATCTCCTTCAATCTACTCTGAGATCAAGAAAGTGAATGAACGTTGACAGGATGACTGTTCCATGCCTTGAGTTCATTCGGGATATCAGGGACAAAGGAATTATACATTCACTGTAACACCATTCACGGATTGTAGGATGAAAGTTGTTCTCCAACATTCTACTTTCACTTGGGTAGCAATGATGTGTGACTAGGCACCGCTCTTTGCTTGTGAAGTCATAAGTGTTATGGACTTTCACTGCCAACGTGAAATGGACCTGCAGGGTCACACACATAGGATTTAACCTGGAAGAGGAGTTTTGTCCACAAAGCAATGTTTAGATTGATTACTAAAGGAGTTTAGTAGTTCAATTAAACACTCAATCAGTCGATAGCTCAATATCATATGGTTCAAGGTGTTGGACGCATTGATTGGAGTATCAGATTGATTGAAATCGCAATTGACTGATTTTGCCCAACCTGTGCTCCCAACCGGTCGGCTCATGTGATGAACCGATCACCTGAGGTGCTGAACCGGTCGGCTGCAGTGTCCAGGCCGATCGGCTCATGCCCAGGTTGAAACGACCGGTTCAAGGGTTGAACCGATCGGCTCAACTGGTGCAACCGACCAGTTGGGAAAGTCATGTCGGCAAGAATTTTTCCTTTGGTTTCAAATTGCCCAATTCGATTGGGAATAACATTGGTATACGATACCAATTGAGAATGAAACAAGGAAAGTCTTTTTGAGCCGGATTAGGACCATGAACCGATCGGTTCAGGGCACCAACCGATCGGTTGGAGTGCCCCAAACGATCGACTCAGGTCCAACCGATCGGCTCAATGGCCGAACCGATCGGTTCAGTTGTGAACCGATCATTTCAAGTTGCGAACCGGTTGCTTTTTGTGGAAAATTCTCGAACCCTTCTACTCCTGCTTTAGTCTCGTATTGCCGGGCACAGAGAACCCTGTCCCATGACCCGCCTATATATATAGGGGTATTGGGGGCTTCTCAAAGTACAACTCAATGCAAGCCGGTTGCTTTGCGAAGTTGTCGTTCTCTCTGGTTTTGGTAACCGTGAGAGAGCCCGAGCAAGTGCTTCCCGCAAAGGGAGGTGCAGCAAGGGAAGGACAACTGCAGTTGCAACTGGCAGCAGGAGAGTGTGTTGGCGACTAGTACGTCAACAGGAGGGTGCGACTCCTTCCACTTCCTTGTGGGACAAGGAGAGTGGAGTTCCAGGTGGTCCGTGTGGACTACTACAGAGGCGGGAGGACACTGCCGCTCAGGAGGACAACTGTCATCTGACAGTCCGGTAGGAGGAGTTGTCAGTCCCTGTGCGACAAGGAGCTGCACAGACACCGTCGAAGTCCGGAGTTGAAGACCGCACATTGCGCAAGGTATTGTCGCCGAGCAAGCCTCGGGACAAGGTATGATTCCGCAAACCATCCTTTCCTATTATATAGATGTTGACGTGTTTCCTCAGTATGGGTTTGGGGAGAAAAGTTTTTGTTTCCGCTGCCTTCTCTGTCTCCCCTAAAACCCAACAATCCTTACAAAAAAAACTTTGTGTTGGGCATGGTCAACTTCTTGCACTTCCATTTCTCTCCCTTTCACTTCTAGAGTTTCTTGACCTTGTACCCAATCCACTACCTTTTGTAGTAAAAGACTCTCCTTCACAATGACATTCCCGCCCTATGTTTTTGGCTATAATTGTAAATGATTCCAGCAAGGGGTAGATTTCACACCCTACCTTTATTTTGGTCATGCCTAAGTTACTGTGTTTGGGAAGGTAAGGCTTTTAATGTTTTCCGGCACCTCTTAGTATCCCTCAACAATTGGTTGTAATTTAGACAACATTACCCAAATGGGCCCTTAGGTATTGTCAGGTGGTTGTGTGAGGGTGCCTTGGAATGCAGGTGGTTATTACTTAGCTTCAAGATTCCACTTATAGGCATGACATATATGCATCCATGAGTGTAAAAATACACCAGCTGTGTGGAATCCTTTGGAATCTTTTTATGCATAACACTTATGATATATTTTTTTTCTTTTGGGCTTTATATTCTATTCTCAGGCTAGGGAAAGGGATTTGGAAGAATTTATATGTGGCCAACCCTCTTTTCATCACAAAGAGAGGATAATTAAAACTAGACGAGTTAGCTATTTCCTTATTGTGGGAGGTGTAAACTTTCTAGCTAGAAATTTTGGGCTAGGAAGATTGATCAAGAGTGTGACTGGTAAAGTCCTCTTTACTTACAAGGGTTCCATAGACTTAGGGGTGTTATTCTGTTTTTACTCAACATTTTGTTGTAAGATCGTATTGTAGTGTCCTCTTTTTACATGAATTAGTAGCCCATTTGCACCACTCTAGAAATGATTACACTTAAAGATAGAGAGAGGACAAACAAGGCTAAGAAAAGGGAAAGTTGAATCACAAAGGTAAAAGTTTAAAACTAGGAACTATAGCAAGTATTTGTTCAAAATTTTCAAAATTGTTTCAAAATTTCTTACACTTGCATACGGTAAAAGTAAGAATATGTACAAGTGGAAATTAAACTTCAATGACAAAATTGTACCTCTCATGCCCGTTTATAACTCTTCCCCAAACTTATCATCCACTTAGTCTTAGAGTGTCAAAAATGGAGTTGTAGGTATAAGTAGGCTTACTTTATTATTGTTGGTTTTCAGTATTTGCCCATTTTTATTGCATGAGCATGTTAGCATACATTCCATGGAGCGTGTGATATTTTTCATGTTGCATGTTTCAACCTTCATATTCATCTTGGTCAGGGCTGTTATCCAAGCTAGGCAATAAAATCCACAGTCATTGGACAATGACATTTGTTGTGGTCTTCTATGGAAGAATTGTGTCTATTTGAAGTCTTTTCCTTCTACGTGCTTGTATCCCTCCCCTTGGTTTTACATCATCTCGATGACTTCTTTGGTGCATGTAACTACTTTTTCTTCTCTGGGTGTCTTTGCAGTAGTCGTATTGATGTGTTTGTTCAGTGTAAAGGCTAAATCGATATTTTTATATAGAACTATAGTCCTTACTATTATATTGACTCCTAGAAGAGTCCAATTGTTATCATGTAGAATGGGTAGGAATATGTATTCAGGAAGAGTGGTCGTCAGACATTTCTGCAAGCATTCTTTTTCTCTTGACCTTTTTTCTTTGAGTATATCATTAACGACTAGAAAGTATGCCATATGCATATTATTCATGTTGTCTTCCAACAAGGATTGATAAGAAGACATAGCATTCCTGAAGAGGTATCCTCCTATTTTCAAAGTGTCTCAGAGGTCGTCTTTCAGTACACATATACCCTCTCATTCAAAGATTACCTCTCCTAAGGTATCACCCTCCTTCAACACAATTTGTCATTAGTTGTACGGATTCCAATGATAGGACTTCACAAGTCCATCTATCGAAATCCTAAAAAGTAGGTACTATCTCTGCAGCTAGCCCATCTGGCTTGATTTTAGGCGTATCGTGTTCATTAATTTCTCCCTCTTTAGGCTAATTATCAACATGTTCTTCTTGCTCTTTTTTTGCTATGGGGGCGACTTCTTGCTTGTCTGTAGTTTGAGGTTGTTCTTTATCTTGAGTGGTGTCTGTAACCCACCCTTATTTCCAAGTAGCTACCCTAGCTAGTTCATTAGGATCGACCCACAATGTTCTCAGACATTCTCACCATGTCTTCTTTTTAGGCAAGGGAACTATCGTGTAAACCTTACATGGTATTGCGTCTGAGGGCATTGCCAGGTCGTTGAAGAAGTGGAAATCATAGATGACTACCATAGTGTAGACACCACGTAGGACATGCAAATATTCATTACAGCGGTCTTCTAATGGTATTCTTTTATTGATGGCTTCCATCATTCTTAATACAATAAAAGTGCAATCCCATATCCCTGCCTTTTGCTGAGGTACTTTCTTATAGATAGAGAATTGTTTCCAGATTCCTTGGTGGCGGTCTCCTGCTGTCTAGATAGCACGTTGCAGACGCAACAACACTTTTAGGATATCCACAACTTCCTTATTTTTTTAGATCAATGAAGTACTGCCCAACTCGGAAACACAATAATTATACATCATGGTGCGATGCTCATACTAGTACACAATGATTAGTGCCCAGTGCTTGACTATCCTTATAGGCGGTGTTACAAATCAGGTTTCTTCCCTTTAACAACCTATTGTAGTTCTTTGATGTCATTGTAATTAAACTTTTGATAAAAAAATTGCACCTCTAGATGATTTTTACCATTTAATACAGGTTGCACTTTCTCCGGGTGAGGAATTCTTCAAGCAGTGTTGCATAGAGCACATTGAATAACTTCTTTTGAACACATGATCTCTTCAAGGAGGAGTCCTCTAAGGTTTTCCCTAGTTAGGGACCTTCCTTTTTTATGATACAAGATGTCCATGCCTGGAAGGTTGTCATCTAGCACGTCCACTAGGATATGGGCATCCTTGCATGTTATTCAAGATAGCGAGGCCATGTTCACGCCCGAAATTTTACATGTGTGCGGTGGAGGAACACCTAATTCTTCCTTATCATTAGATGGGTTGCACATTCTATCTAGCTCATTGATAAAGAATGAAGCAAGGCCTCCCTCATCATCTTCAGATGTTTCTTCACTAGTTTCTTGTATAAGAGAAGCTAGTGCAACAACAGTTGGTGTAGGATGAGCTGGGTAGCATGAGTTGGCTCTACTTGCATTAGGCTTTTGGTGGTGATTTTCCTGATAGATTCTTCTCACAGAGGATTTGCCTCTGATTGAAGTTCAAGTACTTTTGCATTCATCACTGCTAAAGTGGTGGCCATCTTTCCATCAAATATGTGGTCACGTTGCACATTGTTCTCCCCAATGTCAAAGTAGAGCTCGCCGATGTCCATGGACATGCCGATATCCTTCATACAAAATTGTAGTGTGGAGTGATCGGAGAAACTCATCATCTTTCCACTATTTTTCTCATAGGGATGGTGTGGCTTAGCAGTAGCCGTTTTGACCATCTCTCTTAAGACCTGGCAATGGTGACAGGGTGGATATCCTCAATGACAGTGATGACTTCTTGGGCGCTCTTTGTTGAGGGTGTGGAGTTCATGTTGAGCTTCTGTGATACACTAGTACATGAATGGTCTGTAGCGTCAGTTTTTTTAAGCCTACAACGTCACTTTCTAACCGACGCCTAAGTGGTCGTCGCTATATAATTTGTTCTATAGCGTCAGTTTATTTGACCAAATAAAACCGACCTTATAGAGTAAACACCGACGCAAAAGGTTGTAAAAAATCCGACCCAGGCGAGAAAAGAAGGAGCATGTAAGGTCGGTTATTCCAAAAAAACTGAACCTGTAAACGATCTCAGTCGAGAAAAATTTCGATCGAAATATTTTCGCTCGACAATTTTTTGACCAAGGGAGTTTTACATGGTCAGTTTTTTTGGAATTACCGACCCTAAAAATTGAATAAACACTTCAGTGTGATGCTCGGTCGAGAAAATTGTCGACCGAAATATTTTCGGTCGATAATTTTCTCGATCGAGGGAGTTTACAGGGTCATTTTTTTTGGAATAACCGACCCTAAAGATTGAATAACCACTTCAGCATGTGATCCTCGGTCGAGAAAATTTTTGACCGAAAACATTTCAGTTGAAAATTTTCTCGACCGAGGATCACACTAAAGTGTTTATTCAATCTTTAGGGTCGGTTATTCCAAAAAAAATCGACCATGTAAAACTCACTCGGTCGAGAAAATTGTCAACCAAAAACATTTCGTTTGACAATTTTCTCGACCGAGGATCACACTAAAGTGGTTATTCAATCTTTAGGGTCAGTTATTTAAAAAACCGAGGCTAAAAGTTACAATTTTTTTTAAATTTCTGCAGAAAATGAAATAGAACAGAAGAATAAGAGAATTCATATATTCTGGGAGAGTGGAGCATTGATGCTCAACTGTCACCATTCAAAACCACACATTCATGACAAAAATGATTCATAATCACATACAAATTTACAAAATGATAGATTGCAAGTTTGAGATGATATTAATCAGATACAAAAGTAAATATGAAAGAGTACTCAAACCACATACATAAATGGAGATGACATATTTAATCCAATGCTATATTGACTTCATTTAGAAAAGAATTTGACCACTCTTCTCGGAATTCATTCAAGTCCACAAGTGTGTAAGGCTGAGTTGTAAAGATCTGTAACAGAAAATGCACATGCTAATATTTTATAAAAATGACTACAATCACTTGTAAATTTATGATGTTATTCTTTATTACCTGACTTATAGTCTGAATGTCATGTGATGCTTGTTTGACAATAGATTGCATATATTTCATTACATAGTATCCACAAGCCTAGTCATTATTTTGCATAGGACACTACAAATAACAAATTATACTTAATGTTAGTAAACTACTATAAACAGAAGTTGAGATAAGACTATAAGAGTCGACATATTAGAATTGAAAAATTAATACATATAAGACTAAGCAGTTGTCAAAGTAGCTACCTTGACATTCTTCAAAGTCAATGTCTTTAATTTTGTGGGTATTTGTCCTCCAGCATCACGAAAAGCCTTTATACCCCTATTAATTAAATAATAGTTGGTAAAATAGAAATTCTAAATAGAAATATCATGTTGAAGCATTTACTCAATTTATACTTACTCCATAGCTGGCAATTTCAGTTTGTGACTCCTTGTTGTTTTACCCATTGGGTCAAGATAATAAAGAGTCATCAATTTAGGGGCAATCACCACTAATTCCCAATGTCAAGCTCTGAGTAAGAATAAAACAAACATTAAAATAAATAAATTTATTCATTATTAAAATTATATTGAATAATAATACTTACGGCATGTTAGAAGGAATTAGGATAATTTCCTTCCCTTCACTAGCAAAATATTTGAATACAGTAGAGAAGTACTCATTCACATCCTCAAAATTTGTCTCCACTTGACTAGTGATTGAAGGAACTAAGAATCCAACATTCCTTATATCAAGGTTTGTGATCTCAGTATATAAATGGCTATAAAACATTTGTAATTATTTCCATATATAGAACTAAGCTAAAAATCTGTATTGGAATTATATATATATATATATATATATATATATATATATATATATATATTGATAGATTCCTTACCTTATCCATACTTCTATTATCGAAGTATTTAGCCAATCATACCGGAACAACTCTATAATATCATCAAGAAAAATAAAATTCTCAAAGTCCCTCTCAGCTGCATCTTCTGTTAAATTGACCAACATATGTGATCATGAGCTTTGCTTGGATAAGTATCGACACAAACATTTACATTTGCTTTCCAATTTGTCGAATGTAGCTTCAGGAATGAAATATGGCTTGGGCATAGGAGGATGACTAGTAGAATTTTTACTTTTTGGTTTACAAACCTGTTAATTAAATTACATACTTATATTACACAAGTTCATATATGCAGTCAAATATGAAAAATATGGTAGAAATAAGGTATACCTTGTAATTGATAACCAAGTGTCTAGGCCAACCCACCATAGAACCCTCAGCTTCTTCAACTGTACTATATTCAGGATTAGGTATGGGTAGTGGTTTGTCCCCCATTCCGTCATACACAAGATGGATGGACACACGACAAATGTCATTAGTATTTTGTTGGCAATGCAATGTACCACCAAGGTTGTACACCTTGCCCGCTGCCACAACATTATATTCAGGAACCTCCACTGCAAGTTTACAGTTCATACCAACCTAGATTGAAATAATATAAGTTATATAAGAAGTAGTAGAACAGATACATGTTATGACTATATATATTATCATATAATATCATACTAATAACACAACATATAGAACAAAAAATTAATGTAGATTGTTGTGGTGGGTCATTGGGAGTGCTCCCATGACCTTCTACAACTGGAGCATGGGCTTGTACCTCATCACTTGAGAGACGCACAGTATGAATAGGTTGAGAAGGTTGAGTAGGCTGAAATGAAGACATTATTTCTTTTACTTTCTGCGTTGCTAATGCTTCAACCTCCTCTTGTGTAAGACCTCCTGTACGACCTCTTTTAGATTGCAAAGGGCCAAAATAAGACTTGAATCCCATGCCAACTCCTAATCCTCAAACACGACCATGATGCTCCTTCGTACCAAGAGCAACTGATAGTTCATCCATGTGGCCAGTTGGGATGAACTTTCCTTCCTTCCTTTTCTCATGGAGATCAATCTATTCATAGTTAATAAAAATATTAAATCACAATATCAATCAGATATAAATAAATCTAAGTTTGCGGGAGTTACTCTTTACTTAGTTGGGATAAACCTACCATCTTTTGTGCCACCTCCTTAGTTGCAGGGTTGACAATTTCACCTGCTCGATTCTTTCTAGCATCAATCCATGTCAAGTGTCGGGGTGGACGCTCAACTTGAGTTGTATAAGATTCTTCTCCAGAAGATGATTGCTTCTCTTGTAGTTGGCGGCGGAAGGCATAACCACCGGGCCCCAAGCGATGGTCATGCACATTTTTGGCCCGTCTTTCCTTTTGAGCCTGGTGGATAGCCTGATCATTTAAAATGAGGTATTGTAATTTAGACTTGGAAAACATGTATAAAAATATTCACCACCTTAATTGTATAAAATTAATGATTCATACAATACATCACAATCTTTATTACCTGAAACTCTTCCGATCTCCTAGCTGCAACAAATCTTTCCCACTCCTTAGGATCTATAAAAATATATACATTTGTTGCTTTCTTCTTTTTTTAGGATTATCTATAAATTCCCTTACGAGATATGTCTTGAAACCCCTCCGTCTTACACCACAACGTTGTAGCACTCTTTTCTTGTGATCTTTTTCATTTAGATGAAAATCACCCTATACATACAAAAGAAGCAATTAATAATTTTGTTTTGAAAAGGAATTTAATTCCAAGCAAACTAAATTAGAATCAATAGATAAAAAACATATTAAAATAATATAACTTCCACTCACATATATATCTTTCCATATGAGGTCTTTTTTGGCATTACGAACATCATGCCAATTTTCTATATCTATTGGCACCTTACTGTGTGCAGTCGCCCCTACATAATGCTTGAAATCATTATAATATTCAGAACTATTTGTGAACATTACAGCAAATATGATTAAAACATTTATATCTCCCACATAAATAAGGAGCAGGTCCACTCTTAGTCGACAATTAGTCGACTGAGAGCCCACCTGCGCGTAGCGTCCAGGTCCACTCTTGATCAACGAATTCGTCGATCGAGAGTGGACCTGGATGCTGCGTGCAGGTGGGTGCTCGGTCAACTAATTGTCGACCGAGAGTGGACCTGGACGCTGCAATGGCGGCGGGTGGGAATGAAGGAAGGTGGGAACGAAGAAATGAAGGAAGCGGCAAACTTACATGGAAATGGTGGCGACCTTCGTGGATGATGAGACGACCTTCACGAAGAGGCGCCGACCTTCGTGGAAGAGTGGAGAGGTGGCGGCGACGAGCTCTTTTCACATAGAGGAGGCAAAGCTTTGGTGGAGCGGAGAGGTGGCAACGTCTTCATGTACGGACACCATGATCCTCTTGGCGGCGCAGAGAGGTGACACGGCTTCATGACAATGGCTTCACGGAGAGGAGGCAAGGCATTCACGGTAGAATGACACAAGAAAAATCAAGGGCTTCGCGGCGCTGCAGGAGAGAAAAAATAGAACAGAAAAGGTTTTCGCGGGAGGAAGAAAGACTAGGTTTCAGCTTTTTCACAGAGAGAAAGACCTGTAGCGTCGGTTAACACCAAAAAACTGACACTAAAGATAAACGGTGCTCGTGTCGGGTTATTTAAAAACACTCAAACACATTCTCGGTCGATGAATTTGTCGACCGAATGGTTATCAGTCGACAATATTGTCGATCGAAAAGACCTCTAGGGTCGGTTTTAAGGAATATCCGATGCTACATGTGTTTATACAAGGAAATATGGATCCCTCTCGGTCGACGATTTGTCGACCGAGTGGTTATCGGTCGACAAATTTGTCGACCAAGAAGGAGCAAGATTTCCTTCATATAAGCACCTCTAGGGTCGATTTTTTCCTTATAACCGACCCTAGAGGTGCTTATACATGTGTGAAAAATAAACTGGATCCTAAGTTTATCTCGGTCGACAATATTGTCGATCGAGGAGGACTTTAGGGTCGGTTATAAAGAAAAAACCGACCCTAGAGGTGCTTCTACGAAGGAAATCTGGCTCCTTTCGGTCGACAAATTTGTCGACCGATAACCATCGGTCGACAAAATCGTCGACCGAGAAGGTGCCAGAGGTGAAATCTTGCTCCTTCTCGGTCGACGAATTTGTCGACCAAATGGTTATCGGTCAAGAAATTTGTCGACCGAGGATGCGTGAACTAAACTAGATCGAAAATTCATGTCGGTCGACAATATTGTCGACCGAGGAGCGCTTTAGGGTCAGTTATAAAGAAATAACCGACCCTAGAGGTGCTTATACATGTGAAATCTGGCTCTTTCTCGGTCGATGAATTTGTCGACCGAGAGGTTATCGGTCGACAAATTCATCAACCGAGGGAGATCTAAGGTGCTTACACAACCCTAATAATGATGTTATGTGAAACCCTAATATATGGTGATGTCGTATGAAACCCTAATATGGGATAATGTTATGTGAAACCCTAATATGGGATGATGTTATGTGAAACCCTAATATGGGATGATGTTATGTGAAACCCTAATATAGGGTGATTTTGTGTAAAACCCCTAATATGGGATAATGTTATGTGAAACTTCAATATGGGATGATGATATGTGAAACCCTAATTGATAAAGATGGGAAACTCTAACCCTAATGAGGGAATAGTGATGTTATTTTTGTATTGCATGATGTTGATATGAAATTGATATGGTTGATATGAAATTGAGATTCTTGTGTAACAAGTATCATGAACACCTTGGTCAGATGACCTGAAGGTAATAGTTACCTGATAAGTGATAACCATGTTTAGTGATGAACTAAGGGTTTGAATACGCAGATCCAGCAAATGTGATGATGGTGGTATTGAGGGATGTGAATTCCCAACAATGAGACAAAGGATTGAGATCCCAATGCTTTATAAACATTTTGAAAAGTACTAAACTGAATCTAAAATTTATGTCGGTCGACAATATTGTCAACCGAGGAGCCCTTTAGCGTCGGTTATAAGAAAAACCGACCCTAGAGGTGCTTATACATGTGAAATCAGGCTCCTTATCGGTCGACGAATTTGTCGACCGAGAGCTTATCAGTCGAAAAATGCATCGACCGAGAAGATCTCTAGGGTCGGTTAAAAGTACAAAACTGAAGCTAAAGATGCTTATACATGCGTGAACTAAACTGGAACCAAAATTCGTGTCGGTCGCCAATATTGTCGACCGACATGCCCTTTAGGGTCAGTTATAAGGAAAAAACCGACCCTAGAGGTGCTTATACACGTGAAATCTAGCTCCTTCTCGGTCGACGAATTTGTCGACCCAAGGTTATCGGTCGACAAATTCGTCGACCGAGAAGAGCTCTAGGGTCAGTTATAAGGAAAAAACCGACCCTAGAGGTGCTTATACACGTGAAATCTGGCTCTTATTTGGTCGACAAATTTGTCGACCGAGGATACCTTTAGGGTCGGTTATAAGCGAAAAACTGAACCTAGAGGTGCTTATACACGTTAAATTTGGCTCTTATTCGGTCGATGAATTTGTCGACCGAGGTGCCTTTTAGGGTCGCTTAAAAGTAAAAAACTGACGTTAGAGGTGTTGAACTAAACTGGATCCAAAATTGATATCGGTCGACAATATTGTCGACCGAGGAGCCCTTTAGGGTCGGTTATAATGGAATAACTGACCCTAGAGGTGCTTATACACATGAAATATGGCTCTTATTCGATCGACAAATTTGTCGACCGAGGAGCCCTTTAGGGTCGGTTATAAGGAAAAAACCGACCGTAGAGGTGCTTATATGTGTGTGAAGGCAAACTGGATTCAAGATGTCTAATTACCCACTTTTTTGTAGACATATAAGGTCGGTTATTTGGAAAAACCGACCCTATAGATTGAGGCGTGAAGCCAAAATCAAGCAAATTTTTGTCGCGGGAAACTGTAATTGACTTTCTAATCCAATTGTCTATAAAGTCGCTTATTTTATGAAAACCGACCATATAGAGATGCACTACAAGGTCGATTATTTTAATAAAAGTGACCCAAGAGGTCTTAAGTGGTGCCCGCATTTTTTATAGACAAATAAGGTCGGTTATTTGGAAAACCGACCCTATAGAGATATACTACAAGGTCGGTTATTGTAAGAAAAGTGACCCAAGAGGTCTTAAGTGGTGCCCGCATTTTTTATAGACATATAAGGTCAGTTATTTGGAAAACCGACCCTATCGAGTTACACTACAAGGTCGGTTTTTTTAAGAAAACCGACCCAAGAGGTCTTAAGTGGTGCCCACATTTTTTTTAGACATATAAGGTCAGTTATTTGGAGAAACTGACCCTATAGGTAGTGACATTATAAGCCATTTCTGTACTAGTGCTAGAGTTTTTTTTATCCCACTAGCACCCTTTTGATCTTTAGGTTGAGGTGGCGCTTCTTGTCTAGTAAGCTCGTCCTACTAGACAGGCTTTTTGCTTACTCTTTTGTCTCTATGTGCTGATGGTTCACCTACTTTGCTGATGTTGTTGTTGTCATCATTAGGATTTGAGGGGCTTGAGGAAGCTTGATATGGGGAGGGGCATGTCATATGTCTCACCCTCTTTCAGTTTTGCTAGCCTTCTAGATCCTGGAAATCATCCTCCATCTCTTTACGTTCTTCTTCTAGGTGTCTGTGTTTTTCTTGTATATCTTGCATTGCCTCTTCATAGCCCTTACACATCTTGTCTTTTTCAGCTCGCATTATTTCTCTCTCTTTTTGTAGATCAGTCATGTCGTCAGTCATCACTTTAATGGTTGACATCATTGCTGGTAGACTGTCGAGGACTTCCTGCATGAGGTTTGGGAGAGTGGTTGGTCTTTTGTCTAAGCCTTGTACCTATGTAGTTAGCACATCTAGGTAGGTATTTATATAGGAATTTGTTTCATAACAACTTTAGACCTGTGCCCACATGGTGTCAAATTGATTCCCAAGGACATAGCCAAACGTCAATGGTTGTTGTCATCTATTTGTCAACATTGTTTCTATTATTGTCTCAGGGGTCTTTGTCGGTCATCTTTTTGGAGATCCCCGCACAGGTTCTTCATGTGTGGCAGGGTTAGCTTGCTTTTCCTACAACACTTCCAGATGTTTTGAGTGGATGACAGAAGGATGTTGGGATATCTTTCTCATCTTTCTTGATGGTCTCACATTCTTTTTTGGCCTTAGTTGTTTTAGTGACAGTAGGTGGGGAAGGATGTTCATTGAAGAATCCTTGCTCATAGTCCTCGGGTTCTCCCTCTAAGGGTAGGGTCTTGGGAATTTCGTTTCTCTTGGAGGGTTGAGGTTCTGCCATCTTTACTTGACGTGGTTAGGTTTCCAACTTCTTTCTCTTCTTTGGCACTTGTTTAGATTTCAGTGTTGTCCCGACGGATGGCTCAACATCTGCACCCCTACTGATAAAGTTAGAGTACATTTTTTCGAGTTCTTCTTCAATTGGGTGCAGCTTGTGGGCATCATAGTGTGCCATCTCTGGGAGGGGGGTAGCAACTTTGAATAAGACTACTTGTAGAAGAGCTTATTCTTCTATTGTACTATAATTCTAGCGGTTATGATGTACTTAATATCTAACTTCATGTACCCCTTTGTCTCCTTGTATCTTTTCAGTTGTTCGAGCGGTAGGAAGTAGGAGGCAATATGAGTTATTTTCCCTCCCATGTAGAGGTCTTTCATCTTCTTATCATCCTATCCTACAGTCGTTTCCAGATTCTCTATCAAGAGCCTTCCAATATTCAGTGGTCTCTTGTTCAACATTGACCATATTAGGAACATGTCTCCTTTGGACACCCCTAATCTCTGACCTTGGGAAGATCGTGCTGGAAATTATTATCTAGATTACTCTGATGAAGCATGAGGAGATTTATGTCACCTTTGAATTCTTTGGGCTGTGAGTAGATTCTCTCGATAGTTGTTTCCACATTTTGTGGCTGCTATACCCAATGGTCGAATTATCCCCGTGTGCTACTGAGCATGCCTTTGCTTCTTCATCATTATCATTGAAGATCTCATTTAAGATTGCCTCTATCACATAGTATCCTCTTCTGTCCATTTTTACTTGCAACTTGAAGTCTCCCCTATCTTCTTTCCTCTCTCTATCATCGATAGCTACTACTTCAATAGAAGATATGAACTCAGTTGTGAGTTCTATTAGAGAGATAGTCTTTGCAGAGCCAATACAGTGTAGGTTTGCTCCTCTGAGGAAATCCATTACCCTATCATGGATTCATAGCTTCTTAAAGTCTTCAGTGTCAATATATCTCGTTGAGTTGAATGCCTTAGTTTTCCTGATCATCGCATAGTAGGACTTGTGCACTACATCTTGTGGTGCAAAAACTACTGATGTCCCAACTATTTTACCCCTTGCACTTGTGTCTTCCTTTTCTACTACCCCTGAGCCAACCTCTTGTCTTGGGGCCTCTTAGATAACCTTCACTGCCTTGCTCAGCCTTTTAGCTTTATCTTCTACCAACGTGTTGATCATTCTCTTTCTCTTCTTCTTGGGTTCTTCTTCTTCAGGCATCTATTCTAAAGTTTCTATCTCTATAGTTCCCTGAAACTCTTCAGACTCCTTCTGTGTATTATGGCCCAGAATGTACTCATATTTCTTCTTTATCAGCTCCAGCTGGAGTTTCTTTGTAGGCAATAGATCCGAGTGATCATTTAGTGCCTTGGTGATTTTCTCGAGGGCTTCTTTGGCCCCTTTAGAGAAGTCACCTTCTTCATCAAGGTGTTATCTATCAAGGTAGACATTCTAAAATTTTAGCAACATGGGTTTGTTAGAGATATTATAGTCAATATTCTCCATGACATTATTTACCATTTATTTTGTTTGTGTTTGTTCTTATAGTACTAGCCGAAATAGAAATTAACATATGTAACCATCGCGACCGTGACATCAACACTATTGTTGTGTCCGTGATGCATGTAAAATAGGGTCCAAATTTAGCTGAGCAAGTTCAATCATCATTATCATGAAGGGTGTCATGACCATGACATAATAGGAAAGCAAAGGGGAAGACATCACAACCACGATAGTTGTAGTGATCGTCACGACTACGATGTGTTCTCAGATTTAGGGAATCGAGAATGAGAGCGGTCAAGGGTGGAAACAAGTGTGGTTAAGACTGTATGGTGCATTGCGACCGAGATTTGAACTTGTTAGATATGCATTGTTGTGATCAGGACAAGTGTCGTGGTCATAGTGCATGTCATGGATGCTGCAAGTCAAAAAGCACAAAAGAAACTCGGGGTCTATCACGGTCGAGACGACTGTCTTTACTGAGGCTTTGTTGCAATCACAATGCCAGATGTTAGAGCGAAGGAAGAGGTAAATAAGGTGGAGATAGTTGTAGCTGCCAAAACAACGGGGAATCAGATCAATGTCTTAGCGACTACTGTTATGATTGCAGATAGAGAGCAACCACAATGGGTGGGACTTAGGGTTTTGGGAAAATGCCGATATAGGGCTTCGAGAAAAAAGAGGTGCAAAGGCGTGATTAGATAAAAGAAAAGTATAAGAAAGGGAGAAGAGAGTGTGGTACCTGCCCAGAGTAGAGAAATGAATATAACATGGAGGCCAAATGCAGACTGGTGAAGTCAGTGATGGAACCATGATGATGTTTCCTGGTGTTTTAGTCCTCTATGAACATCTTCTGATGCCTTTGTCTCATTGTGACTCCTCAGTTCCTTTGTTCTAGGGTTCTTCAGAGCATAATCGGTGTGAGAGAGGGAGAGAATAAATGATTTACTATTACGAAGGTGTCCCCTTTTTATAAGGTAATCTTCAAGACCGTGACTCTTTTTGTGAAAGTGGTGAGCACTGCGATCACAACAAGCGTCTCATCCACAACATATAATAAACAAATCTTATGTCGTAACCCAAACATGTGTCTCGACTACAACATCAAGAAGGGTACTTCAATTGGAAGATGGGGTTAAAAGTAATCATTCTGTTTTGCAATTAAGTATGTATATGTGCATATCTAAAATGAAAAATAAAATCATAGCAATCAAAATGGATAATAACATTTATTGGATGTTTTTAGAGGAGTTCAAAATTTCTTTAAACAGAGAAGTTCTAAATTAGACCAAATGGTATGCACACAAATTATACTAAGTGGAGAAAAGAAGAGAGTCTTGCAATATTAAAGAAGAACATAAATCCTTGGGTTGCCTCCCACGAAGTGCTAATTTAAATTCATTAGCTTGACTATCATTTCTTCCTTATAATTCATCTTAATCAAAAGAGGCTAACATATCTCATCTGTTTCTGGGTTGGATTCCTCCAATCTGAGTTCTGACCATCTCACAAAGGCTTCATCTTCATAATACCTTTTTAGTCTATCTATTCACCTTAAATGTGGCGGTCTTATAGTTGGGGATTTTCCATCATTCCAAATGGATAGATATTAACTACAGAAAAGGGGGCAGACCATCTAGCTCTGATCTTTCCAAGAAATAACCTTATGCTAGAGTTGAATAGAAGAACCTTGTCCTCGTCATGCACATGTTTTTTTTCTTCTGGTGGGCATCATGCCACACCCTAGTCCTATTGTTATAGATTTGTGCATTCTCGTAAGCATGCAACCTCAACTCTTCAATTCTTGGATTTGGAGAAATATTTTCTTGTCTGCTTTGCCTAGATCCATATTCAAAAATTTGATGGCCCAAAGGGATTTGTGCCCTAGTTCAACAGGTAGATGGCATTATTTCCCATAAATCAGTCTGTAGGGTGTTGTGCCTATTGGTGTCTTGTACGTTGTGTGGTAAGCCCATAATGCATCGTCGAGTTTCATGGACCAATCCTTCCTTGTACGGCTTACTATCTTCTCAAAGATCTACTTGATTTTCCTTGTTAGATACTTCTACTTGTCTTGAAGTTTGTTGATGGTAGGATGTTGCCACTTTGTGCTTGATTCCATACTTTTTCAATAGAGCTTCAAAATATTTTTCCCCGAACTGGGATCCACCCTCACTTATGATGGCGCATGGGACCCCAAATCGTGGAAAAATAGTTGTCTTGAATTGCTTGATCACATCCTTTGAGTCACAAGTTTGGGTAGCAACAACTTCTACCCATTTTGAGACATAGTCTACAGTGACAATAATATATTGGTTTTGTTATAACCTCATTTTCCAAAACATGTAATGAGATTTGTGAATTTCCTTTAAAATATAAATAAGATCAATGTTTGATTTCGTGGTTTGTTTTGAATGATTTTCGTGAATAATAGCCTTGCATGCTCTTTGATGGGCCTTATTGGCCATTAAGACCAATTGAAAGGAAAAGAAAAAGAAAGGAAAAAAAAGAATTCAATGGGATAATGGAAATATAAAAAAATGGATAAAGGATGATTAAAAGGCTAAAAGATAATTTCCCAAAATAGGATTTTGTGTTATAAAGGTTCCTTGGGGTTCAGGGAACTCAGGATAAATAAATAATAGCAAGGGAAATAAAGAATATGTGGAAATGTGAATAAAAAGGTGTTTTCTTGAAACTAAAGAAAAGAAACTTTTTAATTGACATAATGATCCCAATTTTTTCAAGATGAAATATAAAAACATAAAAGAGTTTCCCTTAAAATTTGAATAAAAACAGAGTTAAGAATTGGGAGTTATGGTTTTTCCAAGTTATCTTTAAATTGGGAAGATAATTCAAATATTTGGAAATGTTTCATTTTTCTATTTGAGCACAGATGATGGTGGCCGTTGGATCTTGATCCAACCAACTCAGCTCATCGTATACAGTCCCAATGGGACATTGACTGTAGCTGCCCACAGGGGATTTTCCCCTCATGTTTCCGATCACAGCAGAGCATGAGCACTTATGGGAAGTGTCCCATTAGGTTCGGGGGAGAGAGAGGAACATTCTCGACCCAAGGTTGGACGACTTTCCTTGTGTATGCACGAAACGCCCAATTGGGCCAAAAGCTATGGCGGAAGTAGGTTTAGAAACCCTAAGAAAGTCCCCCATAGCCTAAAATAGGACCCCCTACTGATCGCTCTCACCCTCACGATCCCAGGTAGCTATTTCCTAACCCTCAGAGCTCTCGCTCTCTCTCGATTGGTCTAGCTCCACCGAGAGACCACCGCGGCGCCGCTGCTAGTTCTAATTAGAAGAGCAGGGAGGATGATGAGCGGGGATCGTCAGATCTTGGACCATTGTGTGCCCGCGTAAGATCCAACGCTGCCTGAGCAACGCACTTGACTGACTAGAGTAAGTGGAGCGCGTTGACGCGAGCCTTGGGATCAGGGTCTACCGTGGACCCGAGCACCATCGATGATCGATAGAGGAAGCACACGCTGCTAGTGGGGGCAACTGGCACAGAGTGTCAGATCAAGGTGAGGCTCATCAGCGCACCGATCGAACGGCCGCAAAATTTCGATAAATGTCCTCTCTGAACGAAATTATAGAAAAATAGATTTTCCTTGCAAAATTAATAGAAAACGCTAGGATTATCCAATGAATAAACTTTATATATGAAATTTGGGTAGGAAACTTCAAGGAATATGATAAAAATTATTTAAGAACCTGATGCTATTTTGTTTTGCAAAAGTGCCCTATTTTGTTATAGAGATGTATTGAAAAGTAATTGGAAACCTTAATTGCATATAAAGGGTGATCCTTTGTAACTTAATGGGTTAAAATGAGGATTATTAACCTGTTAATTAATAATATAAAGTTTTCATTCGTTTTGAATATAAAGATGGCTAAATTAGGGTTTATGTCTATAAATGAAAAATAATATACATGAAAACCCTAATTTAGGGTAAAAGAAGAAGAAAACCTTGTTATTTTGGTTAGTTACTAAATAATGATCCTAAGTCTGTTAGGAATTTTTAAAAGGAGAGAATTTAAAGATTTTAAGTGGATTTGATGAATTAGGGTTCATATTACCTAAGAATGAAAGCAAAACCCTAATTTTCAAGGAAACCCTAAAAAATTGGAATAGAAACCCTAAGGAATAAGATGGAATTGGATAAATTTTGATAAAATGAAGTTGGAATGTTTATTTCAGGGTTTCTGTGCAAGTTGCTTGCTTACTTGGATATTTTCTCTCTCTTCATATTTTATTCTGTATCCGAAACTGCAATAAGAGGTATGTGGTTACTCTTATGACTATACCGATTAGTTTTTTGGGGATTTTATGGACGTTTCCCTCAATGCTTGAAATAACTATTGGATGTTTTAATTCCTACATCTATAAAGTGACTATGACTATCACTATGAGTATACATGTATAACTAGATAGATCTGAGTCCACCCCTATGGCTATGCAAAGGCTAAGGATAACCTAGAGCAAGGTCTAGGGTATCACGAGTTAGAAACTGGGCGACACATGTGTAGTACCATGAGACTCTTAGCATACCATGAGTTAAGGAGTGGGCTACCTACGGGTAGTGCCTTGTGACTCAACCCTAGAAATTGATTCACCTATTAGGTGAAGTCATGAGGGGTATAATATGAATCTACTATAAGGGAGGTAGTATCCTGGTCCACTATAGGGACAACGTAGGGGATAGGGTACACATGGATCGCGTAGTTATACTTAAAACGTAAAATTGTTTGTTAAATGATAATTGAATGCAATACATTGTTATAGATAATTGCATGATTAGTGAATCCCCCACATACCAGATTTGGCTGACCGACATTTTGTTTGTCGCCATTTTAGGTACACACAAAAAGGACAAACAGTAAACTGTCATATTGTGAAATACACGAATTAAAATCCAAAGGAGGATTAGTTAGTTAGTCCCAGTTCTGGATAGAAGTTTAGAAATCCAAAATTTTCAAAGGTATGCAAAAATTTTATTTATTACAACTTTTCAGTTTAGTCTAGTAGAATTTAATAATTGTTATCAATTAATTGTAATTGGGGGTTACCAGTAGGTGGGGTCATTACATTTGGTATCAGATCCAAGGTTCTCCACTTAATTGCTAATAAATATTAAATTTTACAAACTCTGTAGAACCCAAGGGAGTTATTAGAGGATTTTCCAAAAGACTGAGGTGTCTAGAAAAGGATCACATCGGGGGCTGCCAAAATTTTCCTCCGCACCGCTAGTTGGAATACGAGGACTCCCGGAATGTGTGACTGCCTGGCCGATGTCCTAGGATTTGAATCGAAATAAGATACCTTTAGAACTTCCTCATCTTATTCATCCCTTCTCATCACATATTCTATTAAGGACTTTAAGAGTTAGGGTTTTCTCTCTCCTCCTCACCCTCATGTGGTATGGGCAAGTAAGTTAAGGATTAAGGAATACTCCATCAAATTAATGAAAGATACGTAATGAGATGTCACTAAAATAAGTATAATAAGTTTAATGATAAATTAAAAGTATGTTTGTTATGCTTATGTAGATGGCTCGTACAAAGGTTGTGGCAATCCCTTTCTCCACCAGCGGAGGTGGGCCACCCCGTAAAGAGAATGGGTCTTCTGAGAAGACGAAGCAGAATCATGGTGGAGAGACCTCTAAGAAGAGAAAGAGGCATGAAGAAGTTGTGCACGAGGCCCCCAACCCTGAACCAATGCCCGACTTTAACCTAGAGCAAGGGGAAGGACCAGAATATGAAGAACACTAGGTGTATGAAGAGGAAGCCCGAATGGAGGAGGACCAACCTGGTGGTCCAGAACCAGCCATGGTGATTCACACCACAGATGCAATTTGGATTGAATAGCAAAAGCAACTAACTGAGGCTATCCGTGCACTAGCTCTTAGGGACATGACTGGGAATGAGAATGGTGAGCCACTTCCTGTTCGACCTCGACTGGGAGCCACCATCCTGGACTTCGTCAAGATGAACATCGAGAAGTTCTGGGGAGAAGATAAGACAGAGGTGGTCGACAAAGAAGAAGCTTGGCCGCTTGTAGTCGAGAATGGATTCCGCATGCTTGAGGTACAACCGAGCAAGAAGGTCCTCTTTGATGCTCATCTCCTGGATGGAGCAGCCAAGATATGGTGGGAGACCCACATCACCGGACGTGATTTAATAGAGGAACCCATGGCATGGGCTGATTTCAAGATGATCTTCACATCCAGATTCGTCCCAGTCTCAGCTAAGAAGGAAAAGGAAAGGGAGTTCACCAACATGAGCCAAGGAAACTCTTCTGTAGCGGACTTTGGGTGCAAGTTCCGAATCCTGGAGTGCTTTGGGTACAAGATGGATGAAGAAAGAAGGGTGGATCACTTCATAGAGCATCTTCACCCTGCCATCCGACCCCATGTGATGGCAAGAAAGACTAAGAATTTCTCTGAAGCCTACAACACTACTGTAGACATGGAGAGAACTGTGATGCCTGCCCAGTTTCCACCCAAAGGGTACTTGGGTTTCACTGAAGGAGCCCAAGGCCCGAGAAACAACCACAAGAAGGGTCCAGGACGTCATCAAGCTAAAGGAAAACATGGAGGAACAGGGAAACCCCATCACGAGAACAACTGACCTCCTTGCCGCACCTGCGGAAAGGGGCACACAGGTGAATGCCGCTACAAGAAGAAGACGTGCTTTCGATGCCACCAAGAAGGACATCTGCAATCTGTCTGTCCTATGCCAGATCCCAGGGGACTAGGACAAGTGGCAGCCCCACCAGTAGCAGCTCCACCAGTTGCATCCCCACCTATAGCTGTAGCCCCACCTGCTGGAGAGAGAAGACAAGCTCGTGTGTTTTCCATTGACAATGAGGAGGCTCAAGTTAATGCAAATTGGTTGATCGAGGGTAATAACCCTTAGAGTTTTATTTTATGTTATAAAGTTAAGCATGTAATGGTCTAATGCATGGTGAACAATAATGTAGGCATGCTTGAAGTTATGGGACATAATGTGAAAGCTTCGTTTGACTCTAGATCTACTAATACTTTCATTTCAAGAAATCTTGCAACTGTGCTATGTTTGGATATCAAGGATTTAGGGTATGTCCTAGATGTTACAACCCCGAGTGGTCGAATCTTTACTTCCCTTTTGAAAACCCCGGTGGTATTTGTGAAATATCAAGATCATGATTTTCCCACAGACTTTATCCTTCTTGACATGAATGATTTTGATGTAATCATTGGAATGGATTGGCTTTATATGTATAGGGCCAATATCGACTGTAGAGAGAAGAAAGTGATCATCAAGAGACTAGGTCAACCACCTTTTATCATTAGAGGTAGGAAGGATGCCACAACCAACCCATATGTGTCAGCTGTGAAAGTAGAGCGGATGATGAGTAAAGGGTGTCGAGCTTTCCTAGCAGTAGTCACCAAACGAGAACCCAAGGTGCAACCCTTAGAAGAAATAGAGGTAGTTAGGGGCTATGCAAATGTTTTCCCAGATGATCTACCTGGGATTCCTCCCTAAAAAGAGGTAGATTTCTCCATAGAGCTAGCCCCTGGTACAAACCCTATCTCCCGCACACCTTATAGGATGGCCCCTGCTGAGTTGCTTGAGCTAAAGAAGTAATTGCAGGAATTGCTGGATAACGGTTTTATCCGCCCTAGTACATCACCATGGGGAGCGCTGATTCTTTTTGT
The DNA here is from genome assembly GCA_963693085.1 of Alisma plantago-aquatica. Lineage (NCBI taxonomy): Eukaryota > Viridiplantae > Streptophyta > Magnoliopsida > Alismatales > Alismataceae > Alisma > Alisma plantago-aquatica. Next base: position 166,342,171 of record OY856415.1, read on the forward strand.
AAAGAAAAAGGATGGTTCGCTTCGAATGTACATAGACTACCGGATGATCAACCAGGCTACCATTAAGAACAAATACCCTTTACCCCAGATTGATGACTTGTTTGACAAATTGAAGTCGGCTCGAGTCTTTTCCAAGATCGACTTGAGATTAGGTTACCACCAGTTGAGGGTCAAGAGTGAGGGCATCCCGAAAACAGCTTTTAGAACCCAGTATGACCACTATGAGTTCGTGGTTATGCCTTTTGGGTTGTACAATGCACCTAGTGTGTTCATGAACCTTATGAACAGTGTGTTTCAACCCTTCCTTGACTCATTTGTCATAGTGTTCATAGATGACATACTGGTTTATTCGTATGACATAAATCAACACCGAGATCACCTAAGTAAAGTCCTTGATATCTTAAGAAAGCAGAAGTTCTATGGGAAGTTCTCTAAATGCGAATTTTGGATAGACCGAGTCATGTTCCTTGGACACATCATCTCAGGAGGAACGATCACCGTAGATCCAGCTAAAGTGTCGGCGGTTCGAGACTGGCCAGCACTGAAGAACCCCTCCGAGATACGAAGCTTCTTGGGGTTAGCAGGATACTATCGATGCTTCATTGCAGATTTCTCAAAGACCGCCTTGCCTCTGACCATGTTGACTCGTAAAGATGTGAAGTTCATGTGGTCCAATGTTTGTGAAGCTTGTTTCCAGGAGCTGAAAGAGAAGCTGACCACCGCACCAGTTTTAACTCTACCATCAGGCAATGAGGGTTTCATGATTTTCACTGATGCATCAAAGATGGGACTTGGCTGTGTGTTGGAACAGAATCGACATGTGGTTGCATATGCCTCCCGACAACTCAAGCCCAACGAGATGAATTACTCGACCCATGACCTGGAGTTAGCTGCTATCATCCATTCCTTGAAGATTTGGCGACATTACCTATATGGTGCTACTTTTGAAATCTTCACTGACCATAAGAGCTTGAAGTATCTTCTACCGCAGAAAGACTTGAACCTACGACAATGACAATGGATGGAGTACATGAAGGATTACGACTTCACCATTGCCTATCATCCAGGGAAGGAGAATGTCGTAGCCGATGCTTTGAGTCGGAAACAACTAAGGTGTGCAGCTGTGTTGTCTAGACAGTGGAAGAGCTTAGAAGGTCTGGTGGAATGGTCACCTCAACCGTTAGATGATCGAGTTTGATTGGCTAATATTCAGATACAATATGAGTTATTGAGTGAGATTGTTGTAGCACAGTTGGCCAGTGGAGGACTTGACAAGATGAAAGGCTTGATGCAGAAGCCCCAGACCCATCTTTCATTGGGAATAGACGGAGGAATCCAATTTGAGAATCGCATATGGGTTCCTAAATATTCACCGTTAAAGGAACGTATCCTACAAGAGGCTCATGGTTCTAAGTACACGGTACACCCAGGAACTACTAAGATGTTTAAAGACATGTAGAAGTTTTTCTGGTGGCCAGGAATGAAGAGAGATATTACAGCTTATGTAGCCAGTTGTCTTACATCACTACTACATAAATAGCATTCAGTGTCACTTTTCTGGGCGTCGGTTATTAAGGAAAACCGATGCCTATAATATCAGGCGTCGGTTATGTAGGCAAACCGACGTCTATATTCGAAGACCAGCTAGACACGGGTACCGCTTTGTATTCAGTGTCGGCTGACTATAACCGACCGACGCCAAAAAGCGCCCGCAAAATCCAATTTTTGGACGAAAAAAATTTGGGCCACATACATCGTCGGTTTTTTAACTATTAACCGACGCCTATTTAAAATGAAATTTTGCGCGAAAAGTTACACTTTAGGTGTCGGTTATCCTTGGATAACCGACGCTGATAATGGTTCCCGCCAAACAATTTAGGGTAAAACTTTTCTATTTGGGCGTCGGTGTTTTACTATTAACCGACGCTAAAGCATTATAGGCGTCAGTTGTGTAGATAACCGACGCCGTTGATCAACTTAATAGACCCGATACCCAGCTCTTCCCCCTTTCTTCCTGTTTCATCGCGAATTCTCTTCTGTGCTGCTGCTCGCCGCCGTTCTCCTAAAATCACCCATCGTCAGTTGTTGCTGCTCGCCGTCGCTGCTCTGGTTCTCTTCTGCTCACTGGCGCCGCTGCCCGCCGCCCGCCGCTGGTGCTTCTTCTCCTGGTGCTTCTCCGGCCGGCGCCTGCTGTTTCTCCGACCGTCAGTTACTTCTGCCCGCCGCCTGCCCCCGGTCGTTTGTTGTTGTCGCTGCCACTGCTGCTCTAGCTCCTCCACACGCTGCTGCTGCCGACGGTCCTCTCCACACTAGCTCCAGGTAGCACTACCTCTCCTTCTCCCTAGCTATTTACCAACATGTAGCAAGCACGACCATGGCTGTGTTGGCCTACCACGGCCGTGCTATCCAGCACGGCCTTGGTAGGCCAACACAGCCACGGCCGTGCTTGCTGTTGGTAAGGATATGAACAAATTTTCATGTAATGTTTTTTGTAAATCCTAGGATATGAAAATATGTTTTGCTTGCATATATTTGTGCTTCTAATCCTAATGTTTGACTTAATTCAGAAAATTTTGATGCATGTTGAAATAAGATTTAAACTTGTAAATTCTAGCATCCTAATTTGATTTGATTAAACCTAACATTGATGAAACCCTAACATCAATTGTGATGAAACCCTAACATTAATTGTGATGAAACTCTAACATGTACATATCTATTATTGTGTTTGTTGGCCTAGAAACCCGTCCAAGATTGACTCATTAGGAGTAAATCTTGGATAGTCCCCGGTTTGGGACTGTTCTTGAACTCCTAATCTCACTTAGGATGTAAGTGTATAATGTGTATTGGGTTTTCGAGAAAATTTCGGTAGCATTTCCCCGTTTGTTCTCTAAGTACATATGTACTTAGAGAACAGCGGGGAAATGCTACTGAAATTTTCTTGAAAACCCAATACACATTATACACTTACTAGTGAGATTAGGTGTTCAACGATGGGATAGGTGGTACAAATTTATTATATATAAGAATGACATCACATTATACACTTAGGATGTAAGTGTATACCCTAATCTTTTCCTAATATGTACTTGTTTCCTAATATATACTTGTTTTCTCTGATCATAGAATGGATAGATCATGGATGTCCATTCGTAATCGTTGCACCCCAGAGTTTATATCTGGTCTTGATCAGTTTATTAGATTTGCCGAGGAACATAGGAAAAAACCTACAGATAGGTTCTACTGTCCATGTAGGTATTGCGGTAACAACTTGAAAGTCAACATTGGTGAGGAAATCAAAAGTCATGTCATGTGCAACGAGATTGTACAAGGCTATACAGAATGGCACTGGCATGGAGAGATTTCAAAATTGAAACCAGTAGATGTCGATAGCAGTGCTTGGGTGGAAGAAGAAATTGCCTCCGATGACGTAAATGTGAACGAACCAGTTCCAGCAGACATCATTGATGCGATGCTGGATAGTTGTAGGGTAGAGCACACCGATCCACCTCCTATCTTTAGAAACATTGTGCATGATGCTGAGATACCATTATACACAGGCTGTGCTAAGTTTACGAAGCTTAGCGCTGTGTTGAGATTGTATAAGTTGAAAGCTAATAATAGATGGAGTGACAAAAGCTTCACTTCATTGTTGACTTTGTTGAAAGAAATGCTTCCTGAAGGAAACGAGCTGCCAATCTCAACATACCAGGTAAAGAAAATGTTGTGCCCAATGGGAATGGAGGCCAAGAAGATACACACATGCCCGAATGATTGTGTATTATTTCAAAAGGACTATGTAGATTTGAAAGATTGTCCAAAATGTGGTGCGTCACGGTATAAATTGACGACTTCGGGGGAGTCCAAAACTGGTTCTCCTGCCAAGGTGTTGTGGTATCTACCTATGATATCACAGTTTCAATGCTTGTTTGCAAATCCGAAAGATGCGAAGAATTTGAGGTGGCATGCAGATGTTAAGAAAAATAATGATGGGATCCTATGACATGCGTCTGATTCCCCACAGTGGAAGAAGATTGATCTATTGTACCCCAAATTTGGTGAAGAAGATAGGAATCTAAGACTTGGGCTTTGTACATATGGGATGAATCCGTACGGGACATTGAGCAGCCAACATAGCACTTGGCCAGTCATGCTTGTTATATACAATCTTCCTCCCTGGATGTGTATGAAAAATAAGTACGTTATGTTTTCGTTGTTGATATCGGGCCCTAAACAACTCAGAAATGATATCGATGTTTATCTTGAACCTTTGATTGATGACTTAAAGAAACTTTGGGCTGAAGGTGTGATGACCTATGATGCTTCAGCAAGAGAGACATTTCGTTTGCATGCTATGTTGTTTTGCACTGTTAATGACTTTCCAGCATATGGGAATTTGTCTGGATATAGTGTCAAAGGAGCTAAAGCGTGTCCTATATGTGAAGAAAACACTGATTCAATAAGACTAAAACATGGCGGCAAGACTGTATATCTTGGTCATCGAAGGTTTCTTTCAAAATTCCATCCGTATCGTAGGTTTCTTTCAAAATTCAAGACTGTTTATACAAATGCTAAATGTTTGCCTTTTTCTAGTTTATACAAATGTTAAATGTTTGCCTTTTTCTAGTTAATACAAATGCTAAATGTTTGCCTTTTTCTAGTTAATACAAATTCTAAATGTTTGCCTTTTTAATGACATTTTCAGATGGCTGACCATGATGAGCATGAAGTCCATGATGAGCATGTTGTCCATGACGAGCATGGCGAGGATACCAATGTAAGTTCTAAAAACATATCCTTTATTTCTATAAAATTCATTATCTTCTAGTTATGTCATATATCCTATATTTCTATATTGGGCTAATTCAGTGTGTTTATTTTTGTCAAATTTTAGGTTGATGATGCACATGTACCCACTGAAGCATTGGAGCAACTTGATGCGCAGCACCAAACACTTAACAAGAAAAGGGGCATCACTCTGTTGAAGAAGTTAATAGCGCTCAGTGGCAGTGGATCCAAATTGGTTGTGGAGTTTGATAATGGAGGAAATGCAATTGGAGTGAACCGCAATAATTTTGTAAACTATCTTGGGTGTACCACTCGGAGCCATTGTGGTGTTAAGTATGATAATTGGCATAAAGTTCCTCAGGGGAAAAAAGACTTGATATGGAAGGATTTATGCGTGAGTTATTATTATTTGCAATTCTATTTTGTAGATTACAAATTCTATTATTTGCAATTCTATTTTGGATACTAGTTAATAACATTTCTATTTTACAGAATCTGTTTGCATTGGATGAGAAGTTGCATTGTAAAAGTGTGATGCAACGCGCTGGAAAGATGCTTAGGAATTATAGGACAAATATGAACAGAGAATACATAAAAGAGGGTGATAAGAAGAATAAGTCAACCCTTGAATAATGGAACTTCTTGGACAAAGAAGATTGGGACAATTTTGTTGCTTCAAGAAAATCTGAAGAATTCAAGGTATTAGGCGTCACTCCCAATTTAATTAATATACATTGTATTCACCTATTCAAGATTAACATTTAGTGCTACTAACCAAATCATTAATGTGCATACTAACTAGGCCCTCAGTGACGCACATAAAGCAAGGCGTGCACTGAATGTGCATGACCACACTATGGGTCCAAAAGGCTATGCAAGTGTTCGCCAAAGACTACAGGCAGAGTCTGCGGCTACTCAGGAGTCTGCTCCTACTCAGGAGTCTGCCACACCCATGCCTCACCATGATATCTGGATAGCTGGGAGGCAAAACAAGAAGGGTGAAATAAATAAGCTCGTAACTGCTGAGGCGGCTGCGAAAATGGTAAAATATAACTCTTAGAGCAATCGTTTGAATATTGATTATTTGTGGTGTTAACTTACCAATTTCTGTTGATGGTGATTAGCGGGAGCTGCACGAGCAGAGGAAACAAGGCACGTTCATCCCTCAGGGCACAAGGGATGAATTGACAGTTGCTCTGGGTAACCCAGAGCATCCTGGACGTGTTAGGGGTGCAGGCACTGGTGTGGGCATCAAAGCATTCTTTGTGCCATCCCAGCGCAAACGTAGAGTGGGACTTTCTCAAGAAGAGGTAACCTATTCTTTTTTTAGAATGTTACTGGAAAAGAAAATTCAATAATAAGAAGCTAATGTTTCTTTTATCCATGTATAGGAGAATAAGAGAGTCGAGGATATAGTTGCTAAGAAGGTCAACGATGTAGTTGCTGAGAAGGTCAAGGAAGAATTGCTGCGGTGGCAGGCATCTCAGGCTTCCAATTAGCCTATGGCGACCCACTCTTCTCCTGATGCACAAACTGTGAGTAATCCTGGAGACCCATCGCCTAACACGTCTACTGTAAGTATTGTTTATGACATTGTAGCTAGTCTATTCAAGATGATATGTTTTCAAGATGATATGTATATATGTATAACATTCTTTACGTAAATTTGTAGGCATTAAAGCCATGCCGCTTAAGAATACAAGACTATGTTTTTGCAGAGGCGCAGGCTTACCCGTCCCTTCCTGGAGAAAGGTTTCCCGGGACTCCAATGCCACCAGGCTATGTTTGTGTGGGCCCATTACGTGTGTTACCCGATTGGAGGGAAGCTACATTGCCATATCCCCACCCGGATATTGATACACTTGCTGAGGCAGAAGGCGGGGTCATATTGTGGCCCAAAGCAGATGTCATCTACACTACTGAAATTGTAAGATAAATTTACATTGATTTAGACTGTTAATGTGTATATATGATGCCAACTGATCTGAAATTATATATACAGGTTAAAAAGAAGACACCAGGAGCACCTAGGCCTCCACCTCCACTTCCCGCATTACCAACTTGGGTTCCAACTGACCTAACATACCTGTTAGGTCCTGCTTATAGGGGAATGGCATGTTGGCTACGGGCACATAATATACATTGCCCGATAATTGTTTCTTTAGATGCAGATTATGCAGGTCAATCATACGATAGCTCTATATTTATACAAGATATTATTGAGTTGTTTATGTATGATTGGCTGAATACATCAATGATAGAGACATGGATAAGGTGAGATCTTGTTTATACATCCATATACCTTGTGTAAGATCCGGTGATCTGGTTTCTTATATATTAATGCATACGTAATACATGTTTTGCAGCTACTTAGTCGAATATCATTGCAAACAATTTGCATTTGATCATGTGGGATTTTTGATTCCATCATTGATTAGTATGGTAGCTAAAGACCCTGATAGTGTTCAACAATATTGTATAGATGCTTTTAAAATTTTCGGTCAGCAAAACAAGAAGATAATAATAGCTCCATTCAATGTCAAGTAAGTTTACTTTATTTATAATTTGGACTTAAGAAAATTCCATTTTTATTGTGCTTTTTGAGTTATTAATTGTTAACTTTTTACCTCTAGCGGTAGACATTGGGAGTTACTAGTTATTGTCCCCGGGACGTTCACTTTTTATTATCTAGATCCCGCGGGAAGTACATTAAACACTAAAATTGGACACGTAATGAGAATGCCATTATTCTGGTGAGAAATATTTCATTTTTGTATCTGTTAACATCTGTTATTACATTACTATTTACTTATGTAATTTAGTGTGTTATATTAACATGTAGGGGTTTAGATGCATTCAAAAAGGCTGGAGGAACGGTCCCAAGGAAAAAGAACCAGCCAATAAATTGGCAGAACGTACAAGTAAGTTCCCGACTCCAATGTATATATTATTGATGTGAATTGTGCTTAGTTGTATTATTTTGTATGTTTCAATTTATAGTGCGCTACACAAGACAATGGCTGGGCATGCACATACTATGTGATGCGATTTATGCAGATGATTATCAAACATGCCGCATTGGACATCGATACCATACATGAGGTATTATATATAGTCTCATTAGTTAGTATGAAATATATCAATCTTATTTTTATATTATTACTTATATATACATCATTCTCTTTTCAGGTGTTTAAAACTGACAACACTATAGGTAAACGCTTAAAAAATATACATGCTCCATATACGATGGAAGCATTAAATGAAATAAGAGAAGAATGGGCAAAAGCCATACAAGCAGTGGCAACTATAAGATATAATTGGGATGTTGATAGCGATAATGAATGATACTTTGTAAATGAATATTTTTGAATGTTAATACATGTATTTGAATGTTTCTATATGTGTGAATGTGAGAATTGAATTGATGTCTGAATTTATCTACTTGTGTGAAATTTTCCTTGGGACTTTTGCAGGTTTGTGGCCTGTTTGTAGGCTGATATCAATGGATGTCGTAAACCTGCAATTCAGAAAACTGAACTGTAGGTTCTCATCCTGCTGACCAACCACAGCAGACCTGCAAACTGATATGAAAAAAAAAGATATAGGTGTCGGTTATTTACAAAAAACCGTTAGGAAAGACCTACAACGTCGGTTATTGGATAAAAACCGATGCCTAATATTACAAACAACCCGACCGTGCAGGAAAGCACGACCGTGGTGGAAAAGGCGTCACTTATTCATATAAAACCGACGCCTATAGTACTAAACACGGCCGTGCAGGGAAGCACGGCCGTGTCGTCTTGAAGTATGGCGTCGGTTGTTTAGTTGATCACCGACGCCAAACGGGTTCGTGCCACAGAAAACATCGTCATCTAGGACACTTTTTGTGTCGGTTACCAATTAAACACCAACGCAGAATGTGTCCTAGATGACGCCGTTTTCTATGGCACGAACCCTTTTGGCGTCAGTTTTCTATAAACAACCGACGCCTCTAAGTAAAATAGGCGTCGGTTAAAAAACCGACGCCGAAGTGTTAGACCTTTAGCGACGCCCACATAGGCGTCGCTCGGAAATCGACGCCAAAGCGGGTTAAACAACCGACGCTAAAAGGCATTTCTGCAGTAGTGCGTGCCAAATGGTGAAGGCTGAACACCAGCAACCTGGCAGACTTTTACAGTCTATAGAAATTCCAGAGTGGAAATGGGAGCAGATCACCATGGATTTTGTGCTGGGTCTACCCCAGACCAAGAAAGGTCATGATGCGATATGGGTTGTGGTAGATCGCCTTACCAAGTCAGCACACTTCCTTGCCCTAAAAACCACTGCCAAAGTGTCAGACTTAGCTGAGTTGTATATCAGAGAGATAGTATGCTTGCATGGCGTACCCGGTTCCATCATCTCGGATAGAGACCCAAAGTTTACTTCCATGTTGTGGAAGCAGGTTCAAGAGGAACTAGGTACAAGGTTGAAGTTCAATACTGCTTATCACCCCCAGACAGATGGTCTGTTAGAAAGGAAGATTCAGACCTTAGAAGATCTGCTAAGAGCTTGTGTGCTCGATTGGGGTGGCTCATGGGAGCAATACCTACCTTTAGCTGAGTTTGCCTACAACAATAGTTACCAAGCCATTATCGGGATGCCTCCATATGAAGCTCTATATGGGAGACCGTGTCGGTTACCACTTCAGTGGGATGATGTTGGTGAAAGGACCTTATTGAGGTCAGATGAACTCCAAGTGTATGCTGATAAAGTCTCTTTGATCAGGCAAAGGCTAATGAGAGCTCAGGACCGACAAAAGTCGTATGTTGATGTGAAGCAGACTGACATGCATTTCGCTGTGGGAGAACCTATTTTTCTAAAAATACGACCACTCCGAGCTATAGCTAAGAATAGAGGAAAATTGAGTCTCCGATACGTGGGTTCGTTTGAAGTGTTAGAATGGATTGGTGAGGCCGCCTATCATTTGGCGTCACCCCCTTAATACAGTATGATGCATAATGTGTTTCACGTGTCCAATATGAAGAGATATGTGCAAGATCCAAGCCATGTGTTGAGCATTGAACCTATTGAGCTTTAAGGAAAGTTGTCTTATCCTAAGTTGCCTTTGCAGATTCTAGATACCAAGGTAAAAGTGCTAAGAAATAAGAATATTGAGATGGTAAAGGTTCTCTGGAAGCACCATCGAGAGGATGAGGCCACATGGAAGCTGAAGACGGACATGGAAAAAGCATATCCTGATTTGTTTTCTTGATTGTTGAATTTTGAGGGAAAAATTCCTATAAGGAGGAGAGGATGTTATAACCTCATTTTCCAAAACATGTAATGAGATTTGTGAATCTCCTTTAAAAGATAAATAAGATCAATGTTTGATTTCATGGTTTGTTTTGAATGATTTTCATGAATAATGGCCTTGCATGCTCTTTGATGGGCCTTATTGGCCATTAAGCCCAATTGAAAGGAAAAGAAAAAGAAAGGAAAAAAAAAGAATTCAATGGGATAATGGAAATATAAGAAAATGGATAAAGGATGAATAAAAGGATAAAAGATAATTTCACAAAATAGGATTTCTTGTTATAAAGGTTCCTTGGGGTTCAAGGAACTTAGGATAAATAAATAATAGCAAGGGAAATAAAGAATATGTGGAAAATGTGAATAAAAAGGTGTTTTCTTGCAACTAAAGAAAAGGAACTTTTTAATTGATATAATGATCCCAATTTTTTCAGGATGAAATATATAAACATAAAAGAGTATCTCTCAAAATTTGAATAAAAACAGAGTTAAGAATTGGGAATTATGGTTTTTCCAAGTTATCTTTAAATTGGGAAGATAATTCGAATATTTGGAAATGTTTCCTTTTTCTGTTTGAGCGCAGACGATGATGGCCGTTGGATCTTGATCCAACCAACTCGGCTCATCGTCTAGAGTCCCAATGGGACACAGACTGTAGGCACCCACATGGGATTTTCCCCTCGTGTATTCGATCACAGCAGAGCACGATCACTTATGGGAAGTGTCCCATTAAGTTCGGGGGAGAGAGAGGAACATTCTCGACCCAAGGTTGGACGACTTTCCATGTGTATGCACAAAACACCCAATTGGGCCAAAAGATATGGAGGAAGCAGGTTTAGAAACTCTAAGAAAGTCCCCCATAGACTATAAATAGGACCCCCTACTGATCACTCTCACCCTCACGATCCTAGGCGGCTATTTCCTAACCCTCAGAGCTCTCTCTCTCTCGATTGGCCTAGCTCCGGCGAGAGACCACCACAACACCACCGCTAGTTCTAATTAGAAGACCAGGGAGGATGACGAGTGGGGATCATCAGATCTCAGACCACTGTGTGCCCGCATAAGATCCAATGCTGCCTGAGCAACGCGCTTGACTGACTAGAGTAAGTGGAGCGCGTTGACGCGAGCCTTAGGATCAGGGTCTACTGTGGACCCGAGCACCATTGACGATCGATAGAGGAAGCACGCGCTGCTAGTGGGGGCAACTGACGTAGAGCGTCAGATCAAGGCGAGGCTCATCGGCACACCGATCAAATGGCCACAAAATTTCGGTAAATATCCTCTCTGAACAAAATTACAGAAAAATAGCTTTTCCTTTCAAAATTAATAGAAAACGCTAGGATTATCCAATGAAGAAACTTTATATATGAAAGTTGGGTAGGAAAATTCAAGGAATATGATAAAAATGATTTAAGAACCTCATTCTGTTTCATTTTGCAAAAGTGCCCTATTTTGTTATAAAAATGTATTAAAAAGTAATTGGAAACCTTAATTGCATATAAAGGGTGATCCTTTGTAACTTTGGGTTAAAATGAGGATTATATTAACCTATTAATTAATAATATAAAGTTTTCATTCATTTTTAATATAAAGATGGCTAAATTAGGGTTTATGTCTATAAATGAAAAATAATATACATGAAAACCCTAATTTAGGGTAAAATAAGAAGAAAACCTTGTTATTTTGATTAGTTACTAAATAATGATCCCAAGACTATTAGGAATTTTTAAAAGGAGAGAATTTATAGATTTTAAGTGGATTTGATGAATTAGGGTTCATATTACCTAAGAATGAAAGCAAAACCCTAATTTTCAAGGAAACCCTAAAAAATTGGAATAGAAACCCTAAGGAATAAGATGGAATTGGATAAATTTTGATAAAATGAAGTTGGAATGTTCATTTCAGGGTTTCTGTGCAAGTTTCTTGCTTACTTGGATATTCTCTCTCTCTCTTCATATTTTATTCTGTATCCGAAAGAGCAATAAGAGGTATGTGGTTACGCTTATGACTATACCGATTAGTTTTTCGGGGATTTTATCGACGTTTCCCTCAATGCTTGAAAGAACTGTTGGATGTTTTAATTCCTGCATCTATAAAGTGACTATGACTATCAATATGAGTATACATGTATAACTAGATAGATCTGAGTCCACCCCTGTTGCTATGCAAAGGCTAAGGATAACCTAGAGCAAGGTCTAGGGTATCATGAGTTAGAAATTGGGTTACACATGTGTAGTACCATGAGACTCTTAGCATACCATGAGTTAAGAAGTGGGCTACCTATGGGTAGTTCCATGTGACTCAGCCCTAGAAATTGATTCACCTATTAGGTGAAGTCATGAGGGGTATAATGGGAATCTACCATAAGGGAGGTAGTATCCAGGTCCACTGTAGGGACATCGCAGGGGATAGGGTACACATGGATCACGTAGTTATACTTAAAATGTAAAATTGTTTGTTAAATGATAATTTAATGCAATACATTGTTATAGATAATTGCATGATTAGTGAATCCCCCACATACCAGCTTTGGCTGACCGACGATTTGTTTGTCGGCGTTTTCGGTACAAACAAAAAGGACAAACAGTAAACTGTCATATTGTGAAATACACGAATTAAAATCCAAAGGAGGATTAGTTAGTTAGTCCCAGTTCTGGATAGAAGTTTAAAAATCCAAAATTTTCAAAGGTATGCAAAAATTTTATTTATTACAACTTTTCAGTTTAGTCTAGTAGAATTTAATAATTGTTATCAATTAATTGTTGAACCTTGATCCAGAAATTGATAACGGCACCGACCTCTCAGTCTCCCTTAATTGGGGGTTACCGGAAGGTGGGGTCGTTATAGGTTTCCTTTTGATAATGGGAATGGTCCCATATATTAAATCCCTCATACATCAAAAATTTCTACTTTGACCCAATTAGTCATGGGAATCTCACACCTTCTACTAATATTTCCTGTGAGCTAGCATTCCTTACAAGTCTTAACAAATGATATAGCATCTTTGAAGAGTGTTAGATGATAGAAGATTGACTATAGAACTTTAGCATCAGTCCCTTCATCTCCATGGTGACCTATATAAGGTGAGGAATATCATTCATGGAGGATTTAAGGCACTTCTTCTTTTGAAACACAACGATGATATAAATTGTTAGAGCATCTTTTGAACAAGAGAGGGTCATCCTATTAATAATTTTTCAGATCAGAGAACAAATTCTTCTTCTTATTTTAGGTAATTTCAGGCAGAACTTTCCTACAGGCTAGATAGTTACAAATGTAAAGAAACCAAGGTAGGGTTGTTTCAACTAAATGGGCCATTAATAGAGCTTCATCAACGTAGTTGTCATTTATATCCAACTAATTTTCTTCAATGAAAACTATCCTTGATAGGTGGTCTGCGACCACATTCCTTGTTTCTTTCTTATCAATAATCTCATGATCAAATTCATGTAGCAGTAAGGACCATTGCAACAGGCCCGACTTCATGTACTTTTTCTGCATATGGTATTTCATGGCCCCATGATATGTGTATACTTTCACCCTCGATCCTATTAAGTATGATCTGAACTTATAAAAAGTGAAGATAATAGCTAGCATCTCTTTCTATTTGGTGGTGTCATTCACTTGGGCATCATCCAAAGTTCTACTTGCATAGCAGATCACATGACACTTTTTGTCTTTCTTTTGTCCCATAATAGCTGTAATAGTGAAATCACTTGCGGAACACATTATTTCAAAGGGTTTCTTCCAATCCGGTGCTTGCAGAATCAGGGCTATTTTCAAGGCTTCTAAACATTCATTGTTGAAATAAAATTTAGTATCTTTAACGAGGAGGTTCGATAGGGGCTTAGTGATCTTAAAAAATCTTTTGTGAATTGCCTATCGTATACTACATGTCCTAAGAAAATCCTTATATTGTGACAGAATTAGGTGGTGGGATCTTAGATATAGCATCAATATTGATTAGATCAACCTTTACCCCTTTCTTCAAAATCTTATCCCTAAGACAATGTCGTCTTGCACCATAAAATGACATTTTTCCTAATTTGGAAGTAGGTTTTTTTCCTCACAACGTTACAAGATAAGGGAGAGATTTTTCAGACAGTCATCAAAATCTGCTTCATATATAGAGAAGTCATCCATGAAAATTTCCACTATATCTTCTAGAAAATATGAAAACATGGAGATCTTGCAACATTGGAAGGTTGCAGATGCATTACACAACCCAAATGGCATTCTTCTAAAAGCATATGTGCCATAGATGCATGTAAAGGTTGTCTTTTCCTAATCGTCAGGATGAATCAGTACTAGATAGAATCCTAAACACCCATCAAATAAATAGAAGTAATCATGATGTGCTAATCTTTATGGGACTTTATCAATAAAGGGTAGAGTAAAAAAATCTTTTCTTGTAGCAACATTCAATTTTCGATAGTTGATGCACATATGCCAACCTGTTATGGTTTGTGTTGCTACCTCATCTCCATCCTCACCTCTTATAATGATGATTCCACCTTTGGGGGATACTACATGAATAAGGCTTCCCAGTTGCTATCACTTATTGGGTATATATGATTACGACGTCCCACAACTTAATCACTTCTTTCTTCAAAACTTCCATTACCATTTAATTCAACTTCCTTTGTAGCTAAGCTAGAGGTTTAACTATTTCTTCAAGGTTGATTATGTGCATTCATAAGGCAGGACTAAGGCCTCTGATATCCTCAAAAGAATACCCTATAACTATTCTATGCAATCTGAGGTCCTTTCATAGTTTTTCGATATGTTCATCTATTAGGTTTGCATTAACTATCATAGGATTCCTCTCCTCATCATGGAGGAATTCATTTTTCCACCCTTCTAGCAATGGCTTTAACTCCGACTTCGGTTTTGGTGTTTCCTCCTCTTCAGGGGTTTGCTGGAGGGATGCGTACTTTGCTATTTTGAAGGTTACTTCTTCCTCATCACTAAACTCCTCCTCATTAGGTTGATTTAGGTTGTCCAAAATCTCAACCCTTTTTCAATCTTCCAGACTAGGGTCAGGGTTGTTCAAGGCTCGCATAGCCGGATCGACAATCACCTTATCCTCTTGCACTTCTTCAAGATATTGATTATAGATATCCATGATGTAAGATGATTCAATTAGAGAGGGTCCCCTAATAGCGTGTTCTACATATAAATCTATATGATTATTGCCAAATCACAGAGTAATAATCCCTTCTGCCACATCTATTAGAGCTCTCCCTACGGTGAGGACGGGTGTCCTGAATATCATCAGGCACTTTGGGTCTTCCACAGTGTCGATCACTACTATAACACATGGTATAAAGAATCACCTAACCCAAATTGGGACATCCTCTACTATTCCCACTGGTATCGTAAAGGTGTGGTCAACTAACTTGATTCTCATTCCAATTTTCACCATATTCGTTAATCCAAGCATTTGAGCTAGTGTTAAGGGCATAAGGTTAACACTTGATCCTAAGTCGGCTAACCCTTTTCATTATACATTATCTCCAATGCAAAAGGGTAAATTGAATGTGCAAAGATCTTTCTTCTTCATTGGTAACTCAGTTTGAACAAAATCGCTCGACATTTTAGCCAATTGTACTATCTATACATGGTCCCCTCTCACTTTCTTTGTAATCAAGTCCTTGAAGAACTTAGCATATGTTGGTATCTCTTCAATTGCATCTAGAAATGGGATATCCAGGTGCAATTTCTTTACTACCTCCATAAACTTCTTGTATCTCTTCTTTAAATGAGATATGATCAGTTTGTAGGGAAATGGGGCACTCAAAGCATAGGTAATTATTTTCATAAAGGCTTCTTCTGTAGGAACTGGGTTCTTGACCTTTGAATCCTTCTTCTTTTTGCCTTTTTCTCCTTCTTTGTCCTCATCCACGGGCTCTCCTCTTTCAAATTCTTTTTGTAAAATTGCCTTTTTAGGTTGCGGCTCATTACGGTCTCTTCCTTCTAAGATGTTCTTGGTACCAGATTCTTCCAACATCCCCCCAGATTGAAGGATCTCCATCTTAGCGGTCTCAGTTTTCTACAAAATTTTCCCTAAAGGATTCTTCACAAGCTCTGCCAGTTGGGCAAGTTGTTGATCAATTTGTCTTTGACATGTTTGCATGTCTACCATCTTAGTTTGCATTGTGGTTAACACAAATGAATTGGTGATGGTGCTTCCAGTAAGATGGTCGTTTATCGAAGCCTTCCTTTTTGTGAAATCAAACAACTGAGTGATCATGTCAGGATGGTTGTTATCCTTGGTCTGACTCTGACTTTGATTTTATCCCTAACATTGACTGCTTGCATGTTTATTTTTACTTGATAGTTGTTCTTATTTGTTTGATAGCTAGTTATTCTAGTATATTGAATTGGTCCACCGTTCTTCTCGAATCCTGGATATGGTTTAGATGAACTATTCAGTTGATGAGAGTTCTAAGTAGCATCTTTGTTGCCATAATTGAATCCTCAATGGTCTGACCATTTAAAATTTGAGTAAGAGACATTTTCTATCTCTTCTTCACTTTTACATTGTTCAATTTCTTCCAGCTATGCATTGATACAACTGTCAAATCCATGACCTCCTTCTCCACACTTAACACACTTCATGACTTTCTCAATGTGTTTCTTACCTTTTCCTCCAGTGTCATTTAGTTGTTTGATGTTTGTTTCAATCTTTTGAATTTGAGCGGTAATTGTTTCCAGAGCCTTGGATTCAGTTAATGGTCCTTCAGAGCTAGCCTTCTTGGCTGAACCTCTATCACTTCTGTCAAATCAATGCCTTATTTCAATGCAACCATGTTGTCGATGATCTTCAGAGTTCTTCTCAGCTTCTTCCAAGGAAACTACTCCCAGTGGCTGCATTCAGCGAGGTCCACTCCATGGAAGTTGGCCCATTGTAAAACTGAAACAACCGTCTCGTGAAAACATGATTAACTAATGTGGAAGCGTTCATCAAGTAGCGGATTAGCGAAAATCACTAAAAATTAAAACTTTTTGCAAAGAGATCAACACATAGGAAATCCTTTACAACAAGAACCATTGTATAACATTTACATTCTGGTTCAAACGTATGTAACCTGTACCATCTCTTTTCAGATACTACAACATCAGCTACCTTATGAACATTATATACAGACAGCATATGAATCTCGAGGCATCAAGCTAAAACCTCAGTTTGATATATCAAAAACACTGACTGAAAACTCCGAGGACCTGAGAGTACAGAGATGACACATATGACTTCTAGCTATATGACTTGATAGTCAGTGCCTCCACCTGAGATCTCACTGCTGTCCAAGCTGTTGCTTTCCTTTTCCTGCAAAAGAGTATATACCTCTTTGTCCGCGTCCACCTAAAAATGTTGGATCCCACGGGGGTGAGACAATTGTAAATTGCCCCAGCGAGAGATATAACTCTCCGCCAAAACATTATTATTGCAATTAAGGATATAAAACTAGGAAGATGATAAGCAGTTTAAAGCATTCTCTTAATAAGGAATAGGAAGAACATGTATATCATTTATCCTCCATATTATACCATCATATCAAACTTCTCTTGTGACACTCATTATCTTGATATGTCACCCATGAGACATTCTCTTGTGACACTCATTATCTTGATATGTCACCCATGAGACATTCTTGTTTCAACTTATTGGCCTTAGCCAATCTGCTAAATAGATTTTGGTTATAATGGACATGAGAGTGTACATCATCATGTCTTATTCAGGAATTGGTCTATACCAATCCTATATAAGTATTCCAGGCATTGGATTACACTAATCATGTGCAACTAGTACAAGCATTAGATTTATATTATTCATGTGTATCCATTCCATGTATTGATCTATGTCAATCTTGTACAACCATTCCAGGTATTGATCTATGTCAATCCTGTGAAACTATTCCAGGTATTGATCTATGTCAATCCTATGCAACTATTCAAGGTATTGATCTATGTCAATCATGTGCAACCATTCCAGGTATTGGGTTATTACCAATCCTGTGTTATTATTCCAGGTATTGATCTATGTCAATCCTATGCATTCCAGGTATTGGGAGTTAGCCAATCCTGTGTTATTATTCCAGGTATTGATCTATGTCAATCCTGTGCATTCCAAGTATTGGGAGTTAGCCAATCCTGTGTTATTATTCCAGGTATTGGGAGTTAACCAATCATGTGCATTCCAGGTATTGGGAGTTAGCCAATCCTGTGTTATTATTCCAGGTATTGATCTATGTCAATCCTGTGCATTCCAGGTATTGGGAGGTAGCCAATCCTGTGTTATTATTCTAGGTATTGGGAGTTAGCCAATCCTGTGTTATTATTCCAGGTATTGATCTATGTCAATCCTGTGCATTCCAGGTATTGGAAGTTAGCCAATCCTGTGTTATTATTCCAGGTATTGGGAGTTAGCCAATCCTGTGTTATTATTCCAGGTATTGATCTATGTCAATCCTGTGCATTCCAGGTATTGGGAGTTAGCCAATCCTGTGTTATTATTCCAGGTATTGATCTATGTCAATCCTGTGCATTCCAAGTATTGGGAGTTAGCCAATCCTGTGTTATTATTCCAGGTATTGGGATTTAACCAATCCTGTGCATTCCAGGTATTGGGAGTTAGCCAATCCTGTGTTATCATTCCAGGTATTGGGATTTAACCAATCCTGTATTATATATTATTCCAGGTATTGGGATTTAACCAATCATGTGTTATCATTCCAGGTATTGGGAGTTAGCCAATCCTGTGACACTATTCCAGATATTGGAGTTTAACCAATCCTGTGCAGATGTTATTCCAGGTATTAGACTATGCTAATCCTGTGCAACTATTCCAGGTATTGAACTATATCAATCCTGTAATGCGAAAAGTGATATTTATCACATATTGATATATCACTTTCCTCATCACTTTCAACTTCCTTAAGTTATCAGCTTATCTTGGATTAAGGTATTTCCCATCTTAATCCTTTCATCCATTAACCTATCACCCTTACCATGAAGTGCATAGGTCACACATAAGAATTGTCCAACTATCTTTAATAATATAGACTCATCTCAAATTAAAGCATTACTTGCTATAAGCTTGCCTATAATCAACCACATGAAATGTTTCACCTTTATAAGGTCATTCCTTCTATCTCATCATTAGTGTTTCCTTATACCCTTATTTAAAATTAGGATTATAATTCATTTTCATATTGCCCAAGATTAGGGCTTTATGCATTATGACTCCACATTAGAGTCTCACATACCTTCACCCTTCTTAGGGCCTCTCATCACAACATAGCATTAGAGCTTCATGTGATGTTAACTCTTAATTTGGGTTTCTCATGGAATCACCCTCAACTAGGGTTTCTCATGGAATCACCCTCAACTAGGGTTTCTCATGGAATCGTCCTCAACTAGGGTTTCCACCATAGTCACCCACAATTTGGGTTTACTATGCATCTCCATTAGGATTTCATTCAATTGTCCATTATTAGAGATTCACTATTCATCCCAATTAGGGTTTTACATCTCATTTCCCTAAATTGGAGTTTCACACATCACTACCGTGACTTAGGGTTACATCCTCATCCTGGATTAGGGTTACATTTAGAATTTACCTCAATTAGGGTTAGAACCCAAAAGCCCTGTCAATTAGGGTTTATATTCATGATTAGGGTTTCATGATCTCTCTTCTTAAGGATCATACCCTTAATCACCACATGAATCATATTCATGTATGAATTCATGTTAACATAATCTCAAATTGATTAGGTCATATCAACCCTTCAATCAAGAGCATACCACTATGATTAACGTAGTGTATTAAGTCATTGGTCCAATAAGCAATTAGGGATTCATTCCTTAATTGGTACTAGTCCCTTAGGTACTGTTAGGGTTTCAACCTTTGTACCTTCTTTGTTATCATTACTAATCATCATTGGGTCAATGGATTATTCATCATCTTAATTCTCAAGGGATTCAATCACATTGGACCTCCATTACATAAAGCATCCAATTGAATTAGGGTTTCCAATGTTGATTCCTTCAATCATTGGATTTATGGAACCAGTCATCAATTGGACCTACCCTCATACTTCAATTGAGTTTAATAGGTCAACCTTAAACTTATTTGACCCTCAATTGGTCATCAATTAGGGTTTGATTCAATTGAATTAGGGTTTAGAATTGATGATTCAACAACACTAATCAATGTAAGACTAGTTACTTTGAAACCATTGAACCATCATCCAAATTGGGTATGACCTGACCCCAAACGGTCTTGAGGTCGTTTGGATGACCTCCAAACGGTCTTGAGACTGTTTTACCATCAAATCATTCAAAATCAAGCCATCCAAGTAGGGTTTGGATCATTGAAGTGCTCACCAATTCAGCAATTTATTGCAGATCAACTTGGTACCTTTAGGCCTTCAAAAACCTAACCATACTAAACCCTAGACCTGCAAACGGTCTTGGGTGACCACAAAACGGTCTTGAGACCATTTTTATGAGCTCCAAACGGTCTTGAGACCGTTTGGCCCATCCATCCTTTGGATTCTAGTGAAAAATCATCAAGGATTGGTCTATCGAGTTGATCAACAAATCAGCACTTCATTGCAATATGATTAGTACCTTTGGACCTTTAATTGGTCAACTATACTTGACCCCAGACCTTCAAATGGTCTTGGGGTGACCCCCAAACGGTCTTGAAACCGTTTGGGCTAATCAACCCAAAATCTCTAATTAACTCATTGGAATTTCAGCACTAATTCCAATTAGGGTTTGCCTAGTTGAACAGCCTTCAACTCACGATTCCTTGGGAGTTAATCCCTAAATTTTGGTGAGTAATTAGACCACATCATTAGGAACAGTAATACCAAACGGTCAATGCTTGGTCACCACACTCAAACGGTCTTGAGACCGTTTTCCCAAAAAGTTCAATTAAAACAGATTGATAATCAGCACTTAATCCAATTAGGTTTCCCTAATTGATTAGCATTCAACTCACGATTCCTTGGGAGTTAATCCCTGAAATTTGGAGGGTCATCAACCAACATAATTATAAACAGGAATCCCAAACGCTCAACACTTGGTCAACTCACTCAAACGGTTTTGAAACCGTTTTCCCAAACAGGTCAAGTTAATCAGGTTGAAAATCAGCATTTAATTCAATTCGATTTGCCTAATTGATTGGCCTTCAACCTACTATTCCTTTGGAGTTAACCCCTAAAATTTGGTGGGTACTTAGCCTACATAATTAGGAACAAAATTCTCAAACGTTCAACGCTTTGTCAACGATCTCAAACGGTTTTGAAACCGTTTTCTCCCAAACGGTTTCAAACCGTTTGCCCTTAAACGGTTTGCTGAAACCACATAGCCAATCAAATTAAAACGATTTGGAGTAGCTATCAAAACCGTTTGGCTTGGTACTTTTCTTTGGATAAGAATCTAGGATGATGTCATCATCCACTTCCTTCAAACAACCAAGAACAGAAACCGTTCTTGATGGAAATTGCAGCAAGAAACAAGAGTGCATCGAATTGAAGAAATCAATCAACAATGCATAGAGAATTGATGCAATAGCAATGTTTAAGGGTTTAAGTTATAAAACCCGCCTCCAATTGAGCTCCAAAGCTCCAATATCACGCCATTAATGGTGGATGAAGCTCTTGCAACTCCCCCTAGGCTCGTCCTCAAGCTTTTGATTGTAAAAGTTGGCTAGGGTTGAAGAGGAGATCGAAATAAGAAGGAATCCATAATTTATTTTCGATTTCCACCATGAAATCATGAAGAACGAAGGTCAAGGGCTTACCAACAGGTTGGGGACGTGCTCCCTGCTCCTCCCTAGCTCCTTGGTCGGTTTTGCAAGCAAGGGGAAGAAAGAAATCCGAAAAGGCCTTGGTTTGGGCTTGAAAATGGCACTTTTATAAGGAAATTGATGAGAGAGAAAATGCCTTATAAAAATCCAATTAATCCCAATAAAGTGGCCGCCTCTTCCCCCTCAACTACCTTGGGTACGAGGCACCTTCCTTGCCTTTAATTCTCCTTCATTATCCTCAATTTAAAGAAAAGCAAATTAAGCACCTTAATGCTTATAATATAATATCCCACATGTGAGTGGATATTACTTTTCTTTATAAAAAGGTGAGTGGAATTTCACCTACTTAAGATATTTTCGTTCCTTATCTTGTTAAAGGAACGTCCATCCTTATTCAAAATCAACCCAAAACATGTTGGTTGAAAGTCCTTTAATTATTTTTATTCATTTTTGCCCTAAATCGAATTAGGGTTTCAATTAGGCATTATTCTTGATTATTTTAATGTCAAGATTCTCTCTCCTACAAATTAATTCAAATGAGGAGTCCCTCTCATTTTATTTTCTCTAAATGATTCTTAGAAACATTAGGGACCTTGTTGAAGTGGTAATTTGCATATTGAACCCTATATTTTGGGTAAATTGCACTTTACTCCAAAACTAGGTTTTAATGCACAACATTGTCCAACAAGCTCTATCTTGGTGTCCAGGCTTGGGAAAACCATACCACTATATTATATTCATTCTTATGATGTCACAACATCAGAGGAACATATTGTCATGTGCAATTTGCAAATTAACCCCTCAACTTGGGTAATTTGCACTTTAGTCCAAAATAAGCAAACATTGCTTCAACATTGTTCAAATAGGACCAAAATTGAAACATAGGTTCCTCTTGAGACCTAATCACTTTTAAAAAGATAAGATTTAAGCATATAATCATCTTTCTTAATCAAAACACCTAGGGTTAAAGCATAACCCAGGTCAGGGATGTTACAAAAACATTGTCACAAGAAATCCCTTATAGTAGTTATGGTGCAGACAATTTCTTTGATACTCTTGATATTGTTCCCAGACTTCAGGAAGATTTTCTTTAGGTTTTTGCATGAAGGAAGTGATATTTTTCATATTTCGAATGGTTTTCTTAGTGGGGTAGAATTTAATGACAAAAGCATCAATAAGGGCCCTCCATCCATCTATGGACTGGTGGGATAGATCGAGGTGCCAATACTGACCTTTATCTTCAAGAGAGAAAATGAATCTCTTGCAATATATGACTTATTGAGGCAGTCTCCTCATCTTGATGGTGCCGCAATTGTTTTTTAACGCATCAAGATGATGGTAAGGATTTTTGTTCCTTGAGTTCCCTCAGAAAGTATTGTTCTAGATCATAGAGATGACATCAAGTTTCAAATCATAATTAGCCACATCAAATCATGGGATAAGAATTGGGAATCTTGATTCATTTGAAAACCTCTAGAGGGGGGGTGAATAGAGTTTTATAGATAATTTAACAATTATTGCACTTCAACAACCACAAAGAAAATATTAGACAAGGAGACACAAGGTTTAGAGTGGTTCCAACTATAGCAAATACTATAGCCGTCAGTCCACTACCCGGTTGCTTACCCAACCGGGATTTGAAAAGAAATTTATTTTATTACCTCTTCAAGGAATTTACATAAAATACAATCTCTTTTCCTAAACCCTTCAAGCAGCCTTCACCTAGAAGTAATCGCCAACCTTGAAGCAGCCTTCCCTTGAAGTAGATGCACCAACTCCCGTTGCACCAGCCTTCTGAAGTAGCACCCCGTTGAAGATTGCTCAAGTATGCTCAAGTGTATTCTCAAGTGTAACAAGTATGTTCTAGTGTCCTATGGCTTGTCCTATTTATAGGAATGGCCTAAGTATGCTTAAGGACGTTCTAGACAACTTCTAGGGGGTTCCTAGTGCTTAACTAGCCGTTTAGGAATAAGTTAGGCGCATTAGCAACGGCTAGTTAATTAATTCTGCAGTTGCTGTCAGAGACCATCTCGGTCGAGGACTTGTCGACCGAGATGCCCAGTCGGTCGAGGATTTGTCGACCGACAGGCTCTCTGGATTAACGTTGATTTGCAACTGTCAACTGCTGTGTCTAACGGCTACTTTTGGTCAATCTCGGTCGAGAAGTTTGTCGACCGAGAGTGTCTCGGTCGAGGAGTGTGGTCGACCGAGATTGACTCTGTTTTCAATCTTTTAATTAAGATACTAAGTATGTGCATGAGTGTGCATTATGTGATCTATTAGAAGGAGATGACCTAACTAAGTGTGGTGTTTAGCTAGGGAGATCTAACGCTTGATTTACATGAAGTCTAAGTACTTGTACATTATATATTTGTACAAGTTTACAAATGATTACATTGTATGACATTTATAAACATTCAAGCGTAAGGATTCCCTAGAACTTTGTCATCACCTTGTTCCTGCACACTTAAGTAGCTCGTTAGATTAATAAGAATGAAATGTTTGTCATCATCGAAACAAAGGGATTTATCATAATATCCAATTTATCCAACAATCTCCCCCTTTTTGAAGATGACAAACATTTCCTAAATATGAAATAAGGAAATATAAAGCATGTGAGTTTCATACCTGAAAATTTACCTTTTGTAGCTATTTATGTTTTTCAAGTGAGTGCTGGCCAAGATGTGATGAAACTCTTTTATATTCTTTCTCCCCCTTTGTCATTTCAAAAAGATATCCAAGTTGAATGTTTTATTTTTCTTTTCCCCCTTAATATAATGCTCCCCCTTAATTAGATATCCTATTAGGAACATGGATTTTTATCTAATTTATCCACAATTTGTTTCTTAATCATTCGCAAAGGATGTTAAGCCTTGAAATGATATGAGATTCCTTTAAGCATATGATGAATGTATATTGATTTCTCATGAATCAAAGGATGTTAAGCCCTAGATTAAATGAGAATCCTCTAAGCTTAGATTACATAAAAATGTCTCCATCTAAAAGCCCTATTTTGGGTAGAGAATTCCTGTAAATACAAGATACCATTTTCAATAAATTCATAAATTTCTTGAAAATTTTCAGCTACACATAATATTTTTGTAAGCTTCTTTAATCAAATGGTCAAAGTTTTGATAATCTCCCCTTTTTTTTTTCTTATGCTTTTCTCCCCCTTAGATAGATGAAAGTTTGAATACTAAGCAAATATATAAGATGTCCAAGATTTAACAAAGATGTATGCAATTTATGTTAATCTGGAAAAATAGAAACCCAGTCGGTCGACAGTTGCTCGACCGACAATGTTCTCGGTCGACTAGTTGCTCGACCGAGAATGTTTCTGGAGAACTGTTTTGTTATTTAATTTTGATTGTAATAGTTGCCTGTTTGAATTATTATTCCCTTATTTGTTATGCTCTACAATAATGAACTTATAATCCATGTTTTGAAGATGTCTCATATGCCAAACAAATAACCATGTGAATAAAAAAATGGCAAATTTCATTCAAGAGCATGAAGAAGATTACAATCATATAGTATTTGACTAATCATTTTCATTACAACTATTACAACTCCAAAACTTCACAGGAAAGATTTAAGAATTACATCGATGTCCGGATCTTTCCCAAGGAATGGCTCGGCTCCATAGTATTGGACCAGAGTTTGCCAATCCAAAGCACCAGTTGTAGTCAACGCATATGCTTCCAGGAAAGTGGGAACTCGGTCAAATCGGAAGTGAGCAGCTATGTCTTGCAATTGTATGGAAGAAAATTGAGTATGTGCAAGATCCATTGATGGTGAAGATGGAGGTTGGTAGTAGTTGTATGAGGGGTTAAATGGGTTGAGCATGCCAGGGTTTAAAGAATGCGGATATTCATCGGTTTGGCCAGGAGAAAGGTTTTGCATTCTTTGATTTAAGTATGTCATGGCATGGTGATTGTAGTTTAATTGTCTACTAAGATGATATTGGGAGCCAGCAATATAAGTAAGGGTATTTTGGATGGGATCAATGGAAAGGTTAGTAGGAGGAGGGGGTGGTATATCCTGATGTGATGACTCTCCTTCTACTCTTGCCCTTTTATGGCCAAAGTCAATTCCCATCTTCTCTACGGTGTTCTTACTTATCTTTGGTGGTCTACGCTCCCATATGTATCCCATATCTTCAATGTTTGACTTAAGAAAATGTTGAGTAATCTGGCATACAAAATCGGCATATGGTGGATTGCCAGAAAACTCAAGCATATTTTTAAGTATTATGCGAATGAAGTTGATGGGAATTTCTTTTATGATAGCATAAATTAGACACATACGGAAGATAGGAACCTCGGATTTATTGGCTCGTGGATGTATGTTGGTGGAAACAATGAGGTTTACTATTCTACATGCCGGTTTTAGGTTTATTGCATAATAGGTTCCCCTATCTTCATGACAAGTGGTATTGGCTTGAAATATGGCTCTTTTTATATCACTAAGACTAGTGGTGTGGTCATCATGGGAAAATAAATTTATTGGATTGCCGGTGGTAAGGTCAAGGAAATCTTGATATTCATCTATATCAATTTCAAGCATGTCAAGAATATCCCCTTCGGAAAATTTAAAACTATGCCCATTGACCATGGTGTAGAAGAATGTGGTGTCATTTTCGGTGTGGGATAGAAGATTGGCATAGAATTCGTTGACTACCTTAATAGAATAGGAAGGAAAGGATGGATTGATGAAGTCCTTCAGCTTTTGTACTCCAAAGAGATGCTCCAGGTCGACTATGTTGATGAAGTCCATCACTTCGACCGGACGTCAGGGAAGAGGAGCTTTAGAGGAAAGCCGAAAGTATCTATCTCCAGCATCTCCGTCGACAAAGGCGATGTCATTGATGATCGTCAGTGGCGGAGTGGCTTCCCGATCTTCTCTTCTTTTTCTTCCAGCAACTTTCTTCTTCCCACGGACAGTTGATGATGAGGCCATTGTGTTTCTTGAGAGTGGAGAAGAAGCAAGGAAGATTTGAGGGTAAGAGTGCTGAAGGATTGCACGAAATTGCACTAGAGATGGACTATGGAAGCAAGGAAATGCAAGTGTGAGTAAGTGGCTCGTTTTTGCACTTATTTATAGAATTCCAGCGACCCGGTCGGTCGACGACTCGTCGACCGAGCGTCCGCAACGGTCGAGTTGCAGACGCGCCACTTGGTCCTCCAACGGTAAAGAAAACGGTCATAACGGTCGGGTCGCAACGGTCATATCCAACGGCTATTTCTCGGTCGAGCGCTTGTCGACCGATATTGTCTCGGTCGAGCACTCGTCGACCGACCGTTTGTCCGATACTGAATCTGTTTAGAATTTGTCGGTCGAGTGAGATGGGCTGACCGAGTGGTTCTCGGTTGACGAAGTTGTCGACCGACAGACTTACTGAGTTTAATTTTTGACTGAATTTTAGAACATTTTTGTAGAGCATATGTATATGTATATTCCAAGGGAGTAATAATATTTAAGGCTTCTAATTTCCACAAATGATTTGATGTTTTGATTTAAAAATATGCTAAGATTAAGTTCAATAAAATAATGTTCAAATAAGTAATTTTTTATCAAAGTTTATTTTAGGTCGCCCTTGATTACGACCATGGCGCCCCTTGGTCAAATTTTATTTTAACCAAGAGGCATATTCTGCAGGTTTCCAGTATGAATCATTCATATGCGAAGTATGAGTTCTGCAGATAGCTTGCAAATATCAATTTGAGACTCATTAAAGTGTACTAATTATGAGAGCTTAATAAGGACATCAAATATGATGAAGCATATTCAAGAATAATATCCATTCATGAATTTAAGATTACTTTGGATAGACTAAAATAAGTGATGCTTAATATAAAAGCACACAAAAATTTATTTGAAACATTTTATTCATTGCAAGTATTTCTGAAAAAGAAATGTGCAATAAAAGAATGATTAAATAGAAATGTAAGCATGATCAGTTAATACTTATTCCATATAATCTTTCAAGAATAATTTTCACATACAATGTAAAGATTTACAGCAGTCTGAGAACAGTGATATGCTCGGTCGACATTTGCTCGACCGAGGATTATTCGGTCGACAACTTCTCGACCGATCAAGTTTCTGGAAACTGTTTCAGAAATATATTTCAAGTGCAATATAGGCTGTATCTTATTCAATTATTTCAAAGATCAGTTTGAGATAAACATATGTGTATCAAGGTGCTATTAAATCTTTTAATTTTTGATTTTGTTATCCCTAAATGTTAAGTTGAGATAGACATAAGGATATACAAATTAAGGTCTTTGGTCATATCTCAACTTAGTCGAACCTATTTAATTTGGGGTTTTTTGGAACCCATACCATCTCGACATGCTTTTTCTTGTATGGGCATGAAAAAGAATAATGTCCAAGGCGTGAGCAATAATGACAACAAATTGAATCAACCTCAAGCCTTTTTCTATGGTTTTGATCTAGGTTATTCTTGGGTATATACATTTTTGTGCCTCTAGGTATATAAGCAGATTGACTCGCTTGTGTTCTTCTAGGTTGTTGATGGGATTTCTCATTAGGCTTGTAACCTAGTCCTCTTCTCCCTATTTGATGATAGGAATTTTCTAATATTCTATCAAGGATTCCATTGTTGCTTAACTTACTAACTTCTTGTTGCAACTTAACGATCTCATCCATTCTTTTCTTAATATCTAATTTTGCTTGGTCTAGATTGGATGATAACATATTTCTTTCTTTCACTATATTGTCATAATCTACATGGGTGCACAATATAGGTTGTTTTTGAAAATCATTTAATTTTGTAAGCAATTCAGCTTTTTCTTGACATAGAAGATCATAGTTTATTTCTAGAGTAAAGATCTTTACTTCACTGTTACTTAGAGATGATTTCAAGGTACGATTATCAGACATAATGCTGTCTTTTTCAAAACCAAGAGTATTCAATTTAGCATATAAATCGTCATTTTCGGATGTAAGAGCAAGAAGTCTAGCATTTAGATCATCATTTTCTTTACTGGATTTCTTTAACTTCTTTTTGCATTCAACATATTTATTATGTGTTTCTTCAATAATAGCAACTAACTCCTCCTTGGGTAAATCAAGCAAGCTTACCTCTTCTTCTTCTTCCTCACTTATTGTAGCAACGAAACACTCTTTATGTGCATCTCCTTTCTTTGACCTCCATGGACATTTAGACGTAGAGTGCTTTGTTCCTAAGCACCAATTGCAACTTGTCGAACTTTGGTCCATGCTCCTTTTCTTGTGGTTGTAGTCACCTCCTCCCTTTATCTCTTCAAGACCTTGTTAGGGCTCCTTGAAGCCTGCTCTGATACCAATTGAAAACCTCTAGAGGGGGGGTGAATAGAGTTTTATAGATAATTTAACAATTATTGCACTTCAACAACCACAAAGAAAATATTGGACAAGGAGACACAAGGTTTAGAGTGGTTCCAACTATAGCAAATACTATAGCCGTCAGTCCACTACCCGGTTGCTTACCCAACCGGGATTTGAAAAGAAATTTATTTTATTACCTCTTCAAGGAATTTACATAAAATACAATCTCTTTTCCTAAACCCTTCAAGCAGCCTTCACCTAGAAGTAATCGCCAACCTTGAAGCAGCCTTCCCTTGAAGTAGATGCACCAACTCCCGTTGCACCAGCCTTCTGAAGTAGCTTCCCCTGTGATAGCCTTCTTGAAGTAGCTTGAAGTCCCCTTCTCCACCTGAGAAGTCAACCCTCTCCAATCCGCAGCCTCCAACCCTAGGAGTAGCAAGGAGAGTACACAAGATAAACAGGAACAAGAAAGGAAAATAGAAATTACAACTTATCCTTTAAGCCCAAGGCTTGATATGCCTAGATCAAGCGTAAGATCTCCTAGCCAAGTATGTGAACTTGTGATTGCTGTAGGTAGGAGAATCTAGCCTATAGGACACGAGATTGGGCTAAGGAGAGTGTAGGCCAATGATCACAGTGCTCAAATTTTGCTTGCAAAAGATTGCTCAAGTATGCTCAAGTGTATTCTCAAGTGTAACAAGTATGTTCTAGTGTCCTATGGCTTGTCCTATTTATAGGAATGGCCTAAGTATGCTTAAGGACGTTCTAGACAACTTCTAGGGGGTTCCTAGTGCTTAACTAGTCGTTTAGGAATAAGTTAGGCGCATTAGCAACGGCTAGTTAATTAATTCTGCAGTTGCTGTCAGAGACCATCTCGGTCGAGGACTTGTCGACCGAGAAGCCCAGTCGGTCGAGGATTTGTCGACCGACAGGCTCTCTAGATTAACGTTGATTTGCAACTGTCAACTGCTGTGTCTAACGGCTACTTTTGGTCAATCTCGGTCGAGAAGTTTGTCGACCGAGAGTGTCTCGGTCGAGGAGTGTGGTCGACCGAGATTGACTCTGTTTTCAATCTTTTAATTAAGATACTAAGTATGTGCATGAGTGTGCATTATGTGATCTATTAGAAGGAGATGACCTAACTAAGTGTGGTGTTTAGCTAGGGAGATCTAACGCTTGATTTACATGAAGTCTAAGTACTTGTACATTATATATTTGTACAAGTTTACAAATGATTACATTGTATGACATTTATAAACATTCAAGCGTAAGGATTCCCTAGAACTTTGTCATCACCTTGTTCCTGCACACTTAAGTAGCTCGTTAGATTAATAAGAATGAAATGTTTGTCATCATCGAAACAAAGGGATTTATCATAATATCCAATTTATCCAACATCATTGACCCTAGTTGTGGCTATCTCTCTAAGTGTTTTGTCTTCCTATTAATCTTAACATTCACTGTTCTCATCGTCACATTCATTTTCACGATCGCATTCATGTTCATGGTGATTCCTTCGGTGTCTTCTACAGTGGTGGTGGTGGCACTCGTGATGATGCCTCTCCTCTTTGCGTCAGTCTTCACAATCTTCTTCCTCATGGTGATGAGCATCAAAGTGATGTTCCACTCATTCTTCTTCAGTTTTTGGAGGTGGGCGATTATGTTGGATGCTTGCATTCTGATCCTCCCCAGTAAGGATACCGTCTCAACGAGGTGGAATGTCTCATGAAAAGTTTTGATTAACTCTGCTTCCCTTCAGGCTACCCAAATAAATCGCACAGTCAAGTTAGAGAACTGGAATTTTGTAAAATGAAATATTCTAATCAATCTATATGTAGTAGATTTAGGGTTTCGTGATGTCAATCTTATTTCTAAGCTCGAGGCATGGGCATATAGTGAATAGAATCATGTTCTTAATAGTACCATTTTGTCTTGTCCCTGGAAATAGTGCCAAAAAGTTGATTGTCCTAAATTATACATCCAAAAATGGAGTAGATATAAAATAGTCAGATTGTTAGATTTATAACCCGACATTCAGGCCCCTACAATTATTATACATGATCCTTTGTAAAAGATTGGGGTCAAACTAAAGGAACAAAGTTGGTAAGTTCTAAGGACATAGAGCCTCAAAATCTGATACACCAAACAAAAAGGTATTTCAAGAAGGTGTTCCCTAAGGAACGGTGTTACTCCAAACAAAGCAATAAAAAGATAAATTAAGAAAATAAAATAAGAGAATAAAATCGAACAAGGAAGATGTAACTAAAGGATGGAAGGTTACCTGGGCTAGGATTTGCATACCAAGATCTCTCACCAACATGTAATACTCACACCCTTTTGTATACCCTTAGCAAGATTACAAGCAATCATCACATATGTCTATTCCCCCCCTCTCGAGCTTAAGATAGATCTAGATTATAAGGTTGTCTCTCTCTCAAGATGGCAAACAAACAATCACAAAGCAAACCATATGACCATTAACTTTAGCGTTGCAACTTTTTCATGCATTCATGCATCTCCATAACACTTAGATAACATTAATACTACTCTTTCAAGGCATTAACAATCATACATCTCAAGATGGTAGCTAATCATGAAAGTGAAGCATTAAGAACAAGATTATGGAGATAATCCTTGCTAAGATCATATATATTAAATAGGATGTAAGTATATACATGTCAGGAGAGCCTTAGTGGCTACTCCCAACCTAAGTAAGGTGTTTAGGCACACATGTTAATGGGCAGCGTAACGACATTATAGAAGTGTAGATACTTCAAGAATAAAGAACATGGGAAGATACAACACAAGGGACGATAATGGATCTAAGAGAACAAGGAGGTTATACACCAACAATACTCTTTCAGATCTAGATCTGGTGTGGGTGTGGATGATGACAACTCCTTCTTTTGAAGAAGAGGATGGTAGATCTTATCTCTCCTCCAAATTTTGTCTTTAGAGATCTAAGACCTAGGGAGATGAGTGAGGATGACTCCATAGTTTGGCAACACTTTGCTGCTCTTGATGATCTACCCCCTTGTTGTGAGGAGTCAGGGGCCTATTTATAGGTGCATCACTGACTTAGAATTACGTCGTGGTCGTGACATATGTCTCGACTGTGACCATTATGGTAGTCGTGATCTTCTATAGCAAGTGTCTCGATCACAGTGAGGTGGTATCGTCACAACTGTGACTTTAGCAGAGGTTAGAATAGGTGTTGTGGCTGTGACACATCCTTGGTCATGATGCATGCCATGGTTTTTCTTCTATCCAGGTCACAACCTCATCCTAATTGTGACATCTTTGCCATCCTACATCATGGTCATGATGGGTCATCTTGGTCGCATCTAGGCCTTGTTGACCCTAGGCTCTTGTAACATCCTAAAAATCCTATATCTATTAATGTACCTTAATGTGAAACCCTAGCTTGCAAGTTTAAGCTTTTAGCTAACAAAATGGAATTCAATGGGACCTCTTAGTCCAATATATGATGAAATAATCTCATAAACCAAGCTTTGGAATAAATAGCTCATTTAGTAAACGATAATTCTATCAATGTCACATTTTTATAATGCATGTATTAAATTATCAACCTAGATGAAATTGATGGATAAAAGAGCAACAAAATGCAGATCCAATTGGATAGAGGGATTCTAGACCCTCTAATTAGCATGTGATCCAAATTTGAAGTCCTTTAGGCTTCATTTGACCCCTCTAATGAATTTAGGAAGTTTATCTTTGGTTTTTTAACAATTATTTAGTTGATTTGATGATCTATCCTAAAGTTTGGTTTAATACGCCTATCACGCGGTTTTTTTTCTGGCTTTCCTTTTTATTTCAGCCGAACGGATGAGTCCCCTTTAATCATGGGTCACACAGCCTCATCTGACGGTCCCTAACTATCTTTCTCGCTCGTCCATGTCCTACTCATACTAGAGTAGTGGCCGCTGGCTGCCGCCCTCCCGATCTCCCTCTCTGTTGACTCCCACCGCAAACCAATCACCCCCTCACAATCCTCACTCCATCTCGAACCTTCTGACCCCTTACACGATAGGGTTTCATGCCCTAGTGCCCTTTTTCAACAAGGACTCTCTCTAGGTTCCCCTATTTCTTTCACCACAAGCAAATCTATCTCCCTCTTGCCTCAAAACCTATAAGTATGCCCCCAAAAATCTTCACGAAGCACCTGGAAACAAAGTTGCAAACCCTTTTGCCTTTGTTTTTCCTGCAGCCCTACCTCCGATCTCTATCTCTCCCTCTACCCTAGAAGAGGTTTGAGATGAGAATAGATGGCACTATGAACCTCACTGGTGCATCTTTGTGAACCAGGGGACCTCCACAGAGCTTCCGCATATGTAATGTCATCCAAAACGATACTCAGCTTGCTTTCCCTCTTTCATTTTCCGTCTAGTACCCAAGAACAATGTCAACGCTTTCAGCTTCTCGGGCATTGTTAGGGCCATCTCCGACTTTGTGAAGGTGTCTCGGATCGGTCTGTGTGATTGGTTGTCATCGCGACATGGTACTTACCACTATCCTTGCTTGTCCATGTCC
Source organism: Alisma plantago-aquatica (assembly GCA_963693085.1). Taxonomy (NCBI): domain Eukaryota; kingdom Viridiplantae; phylum Streptophyta; class Magnoliopsida; order Alismatales; family Alismataceae; genus Alisma; species Alisma plantago-aquatica. The sequence goes on from OY856415.1 coordinate 166,375,955, forward strand.
CTACCATGGAGGGATGGCATTTTTGAGTTCCCTGACCACCGATCATCCCTATTCAGGGCGCGTTCCCTTCGTTAGGTTGCGACAAATTCGCCTCTACTCTTAGTTTCTTGTACAATTTTGACTTGGAGGATTAGTGGAACAAGGATCTTCATTGTTTGCATCGGCTGTTGTTGATCTCTTCTCTATCAAACGAAGAAGAAGCTTGGTCAGAAAAAGACCATCATGCCCATCCATCGCTAGTCAAGTGATTTTTGGTCCAAGGGTGTTTTGGGGTTTCACATTATTGGCTGTGGGTCCTTCCCAATCAGGTGCCATTGCTTGCACAGCCGGCCCTGATTGGGCCAGCTAGATACGAGCCCCAGGCCCATGTGGATTTTCCATGATTTCTAATTGGTTAATTGTTTAAAACTTCACAATAAATCAACATTTTATTAGAAAAATACCCAAAAATATTTGTTGGAAAGGTTTTTTGACAAGGAACGTGTTTTTAGTGTCTTCAGACCCTAGTTCTACAAGATCAGACCTTGTTTCCTTAAAAGTCTCAAATTAGGGTTTAATGCATATTAATGATGGTGATTAATATAAATCATATCATTTCAGGAATATAAGACTGACTCAGAATTAGGGAGAATTATTAGGGTTTGCTCTAATAAAGGTAAGTGGGTCCATGCACTTTGAGTATTTAATTAATGGTTTTCAATCACTTTAAGATTATTGTATCATGTTGATCAAGTTAAAATCATATGATAGCTATGTATTCAATTTTCAGAAAAACCTTAAATTAATGTTCCCCAAAAGTTATTATATGATGCCTATACTTTTAAGTTTTGTGTTCAAGAACTTATGTCATGATCAAACAAAATTCAATTAAAGTGAAGAACTGGCAAGTTATTGATTAATCATGTAATTGATTACATTATTTTATCCTCATTATGTTAATGATGAGCCCTCGGGCCTTAAGAGTTCAAATGGAACATTATGGCACTCAAGTGCAAATCATGAGCTCAAGTGGAGCATAATTATGGCACTCAGGTGCAAATCATGAGCTCAAGTGGAGCATAGTTATGACACTTTTGTGCAAATCATGAGTTCAAGTGGAACATCAATTGAGCCTACGGGCCTTATGAGCACAGTTGGTGCATAAGAGTAAAAGACATTATAATTAACCACATAAGAGCATATTATGTGAATCAAAGATTTATTGTTCAATTACTTTTATGACTTTTCTTATTGCCTAGTTATTATGATATTATAACAATACTCAATGTCGCTTACTCTAACACATTTTCTATTTTGAATGCATGGCTGGGGACGCGATGTCCACAGGAGGAGAGAATAAGCAAGGAAGATACATCTCAAGGACAAACAAAGCATTTAGACCTAGTGGGGTACCAACTATCATATGGCCTTTAGTTTAGTTTTTATGTACTAGTTTAGTTTAGTTCAAAGTTCTAGTTTTATGTTGTGGAACGTGAGGCATGAGAATTGCACATTATGTATCCTGTGTTGGTTTAATTAAACTTTATTTTTATGCAATGACAGTCATGTTTGTGACATCCCAATAAGATGTATGCTTCCACTTAGTTTGTGAAATTTGGGGTGTTACAATATGGTATCAGAGCTAAAAATATAGTTGGCCACCAAGCTTTTCTCAAAATCTCATGTAGTTTATGTTCCCTTTTGTAGATGGCTCCCAAGTAGAAATCTAATAAGGGCAAGGAGCATGTATATGGAGAGGGAAGCTCTTCTAGTGGAGGAAGTGACCATAGTGCTTCTAGAGGGGCTAACCCTAATGGTGTAACATCCCAAGATTTGAGGCCTTAGATAACATGATCTTAAAAGGAATGATTGAACTACCCATATCACCAAGGTGCACCTCATTTTCCGGGAGCCCATCACTAAAGAACTCCATAATTAAGCGTGCTCAGCTTGGAGTAGTACTAGGATGGGTGATCAGTCGGGAAGTTGACCCTGGCTTGCGTGTGAGTGAGGACAAAGTGTGCAGTTAAGGATAGTGGTGGTCTGTGGGGCCAGTCGTCATTCCTGAAACTCTACTAGAGTCTTGGGCAGTGGGACCGGGCATTACAAATGGTATCAGAGCCAATTCCCCTCCAGTAGGTGGGGCCCACATGGGCATGGCATGCCATTCTTGAGCCGTGCTATCTAGGCATGTAGGAAAGGGCTGTCCATGGTTGACGTAGCCACTCGTGCATTGGTATTCCGTGATCTGGAGCTGAGTGGCCATGGGCCATTGTGGGTCTGCACTGAAATGGGGAAGAGATTAGGAGGCCTTATAGTTGAGCCTTAACAAGGACGTCAAGAGTCTAAGTGGGGGAGATTGTAACATCCCAGGATTTGAGGCCTCAGATAACATGATCTTAAAAGGAATGATTGAACTGCCCATATCACCAAGGTGCACCTCCTTTTCCGAGAGCCCATCACTAAAGAACTCCATAATTAAGCGTGCTCAGCTTGGAGTAGTACTAGGATGGGTGACCAGTCAGGAAGTTGACCCTGGCTTGCACGTGAGTGAGGACAAAGTGTGCAATTAAGGCTAGTGGTGGTCTGTGGGGCCAGTCGTCATTCTTGAAACTCTACTAGAGCCTTGGGCAGTGCGCTCGGGCGTTACAAATGGTAACCCTTATGGGCTCTGATCTCCAAACCATGACATAAACACGATTAAAACTTAGCGGAAGTGAATCGGTAATCAGTGGAAGACAAAAATCACAGGAAATTAAAACTTTTCGAGATAAGAACTTGGATCCATAAAAACTTCTTTCATAAAGAGAGATAAACTTTTTACATCTCAGGATAATTACTTCTTGAGTAATTATATACATCAAGATACAAAATCTCAAGATCACTAAACAAAAGACTCCAAGACCTGAGAGTGTAGAGGACACATAGGACTGACTCTAACTACACCACATGGCAGGACAATCTCCACCTGAGATTCTACTACTGCTCCTGGTGCTGCTGCTACTGAGACTGGACACCTGTAGGCTGGTTCCTTCGTCTCCGACGTCCACCTAAAAAGTTGAATTCTACGGGGTGAGACAATTTTACATAATTGTCCCAGCGAGAGTTATAACTCTCCGCCAGAAGCTTTAATATAACATCAAAGAATATCTTAAGCAATAAAACCTTCAAAGTAATCAATAACAGTTGCAGGTATAACAAGATCTCTACAATTAGGAGATATGAAGAATATAAGCACAATTGCAATGTAACATCAATCAACTAACTTGGAGTTATCTCTAACAAGTTATTCTACATGGTCGATTATGTTTTACCAACAACATTATGCCCTGTGGAGATGAGGCATACCACTCATACTCCAACTGATCGCTGAGAAGTCACATCAGTACCATACATAGGTCATTAAGAGAGCCGGATTCTTATGACCTTCACCTTCCTCAGTCAGTAAGAGGATCACTTGTAGGACATCTCATGTCTCTACTACTATAGCTCACCAGGGTAAACTGGTCCTGCGCTATTCTAGAGTCACAGTGGCATTCTATACTCTCTTCGTCATCAGGAGGTTTCATATTTACCTACCACTGATACGGATATCTGTGCTTTCTTCGTCATCAGGAGGTTTCATGTTTACCTACCACTGATACGGTATGGAAATATAGTGAAGGATGGATGGATTCCACATCTACATCACTTTCCTACACTAGGATGTAAGGTTCTACACATCCATGTACCCCACATACTCAAAAGTATGTGCTCCAGGAGTTCCCTGAGGAAAACCTGTTTCACCATCACTTAATTTCTGACAATGATGGATCTATGATCAGGGCTCTACATTATACTTGATTAGTTAGGTACATTCAATATTCTTTAACAGCATACATTGTTCTTCAAACAATAACAATAACATAACAGCTATATAAAAAAAAAGAATACTAAATGTAACAGGCCTAACTCATGTCAATCATCATTTCTCATTATCCTCATCACAAGTCATCTCTAAAGCATGACCTTGATGGTATTCATGGCTCTCACAGCCCATTATCATCATAGGATGCCACTGACAAGGCATCAGATTAATTTACTTATTCGTAAGGCTAACAACATGCCTTTAATGAAATAAACATTAACATCCATACCTGGATATGATTACCTTCAGATCAGAACTTGCATGCTTAATACAACTGATAAAGGTAATAAAGAAATAAGGAATATACTTCCCACTCTTGTTATAAGAGTTAAATCTCTAATTCGCATTAATTGGAGTTTAATACTCAAATGCATGCCATTACCCTTGAATTAGGGTTTACTATTCATATTACATGTCATCACCCTTGAATTAGGGTTTACTATTCACATTAAGGTGAATTGAACTTATAACATCATCATGTATGAGTAACATCATCATTGATGTTCTCAGGTTAGTTAAAGGTTCATTATTTATCATAATTAGGGTTTCTATGATCTCACACAGGTGGATCATACCCTAATTATGCTTACTCATGTGCATTGGAGATGCTTTAATTGAGTTTCCACTTAAAAAGGGTATTTTCTCTCTCTAGAAGTACTTTCTCTCTCTAGAAATACTTTCTCTCTCCTCATATTGTTAGGTGATGTCATCATCACTCTAGATTAGGTTGGATTGAGTCATCATAGGCTAACATAGCTAAAACATGATCATCATGTGATTAGGGTTTGATCTGATCAAGGTATTACTCAATTTACCCTTTAGGGGTATTTTAGTAATTCACCCCATTGATCATCATCATGGTCAAAACCTTAGTCAATTAACCCCTTAATATCCTAGATTAACATTAGGGTTTGATTAGGGCAACATTGAACCATTTATATCATTAATTGATTGAAAGAAGTCAACTTTGAATCACATTGATTGACCTTCAACCATCATTCTTCAAATGAGTTGAGATCGTTTGAAAGTGTTGACCGTTTAGCCAATTTTGACTTTTCAAGACCACGAGGGTGTGTTGACCGTTTAGTCTATTTTGACTTTAGGACCATGAGCCCTCAACCTCTTCCAAGACCACGAGCCCCCTCAACCTACTTCAAGACCGCGAGCCATCATGTGATTTCAAGACCACGAAGCTATGTAGACCGTTTGCCCACTTTGACCTCAGGACCGTGAGGCCCCTCACGGTCTTAAGACCACGAGCCTCCTCTCGGTCTTGAGACCGTGAGCCCCCTCACGGTCTTGAGACTGCAAGCCCTCTCACGGTCTTGAGACCGCGAGGCTCTCATGGTCTTAGCCGCTTGGTCCTTCAACAACAAAATCAAAGGTTACCACCTAATGTCAACCAAAGTTGAAGCCCTCAAAAGGTCAAAGCTATGATGACCACTTATGAATTGGGTTATTTAAGGTTATGCTTAACCAATTGGTCATTCAATTGACCCTCAATTTTTGACCAATTAGATTTGAAATCGATTCAATTAGGGTCTATCAATGTTCACCCATCAATACTCAACAATGTGCATCAACGCAAGGTTGAACCCTTCAATTGAGCTCCAATTGGGCCCAAACTTGGCCCAAACGGTCTTGAGGTCATGTGGGTGGACCCCACATGGTTTTGAGACCGTTTTCCCAAGATTTCATCAAAATATAAGGTGATTTGATAGGGGTTGAACCATGATTGAACCATAAAACAGAATTTTAATTAAATTGATAACTTATTTGCAATTAGGTCCTCAATAGGTCAAATTACTTAACCCTAGACATTCAAATGGTCTTGGGTAATTGTCCTCTCGGTCTTGAGACCGTTTGGATGAGTTCCAAACGGTCTTGAGACCGTTTGCCTATCCAATTTTTGGATTCTAGTGGAAATTCATCAAAGTTGAACAATTTGAGTTGATGATTATATTAATATTTAATTGCAATGTAATTTGGTGTAATTGTACCTTCAATTGGTCAACTATTCTTGACCCCAGACCTCCAAACGGTCATGGTTGATTGCCCTCGCGGTCTTGAGACCGTTTGGATGACCCCCAAATGGTCTTGAGACCGTTTAGGTCAATCAACCCTAAAAACCCTAATTAGGTCACCATAATTTCAGTACTGATTTCTCATAGGGTTATCCCTAGTAATCACCCTTCAACTCTTAACCCGTTTGGAATTAGACCATCAAACTTGGTGAGTTGTTAATTAACATTATTTTGAACAGTAATTGCATATGGTTAAATCTTGGTCAACGACCTTACACGGTCTTGAGACCGTTTTCCCAAAAAGGCAATTTCAGACCGTTTGAAAATCAGGAATAAATTCATTTAAAGTTATCACTTAAAAAGGTCATATCTCCCGATTCCTTTGGAGTTAGCCTCCCAAATTTTGAGGGTAATTAGACTATATAATTAAGAACAGATTTCTTATACGGGCCATGCTCGGTCAATGGGGCCAAACGGTCTTGAAGACCGTTTGCCCTGTCGAGGTCTCGAGACTGTTTGCTCACCTTGCGATCTTGAGACCGAGAGAGAAAACTGGTGAGACCGTTTAAGGAAGTGAAAAGTGGTGGTTTTTTCTTGGAAATCACGCCTTCATCTCCTAGCTAAAGAACAGTACGAATATCCCATTGATTTGCTTGCAGAATAGCAGGGAAAGTAAAGAAACATGAAGAGCTACCCTCTATCCGCATATAAGAGATGTACATAGTAAAGCATGGGTTTAGAGTTATAAAACCTGCCTAAAGCTTGCTTCATGAGCTCCAAGCTTTCAAGATCCAAGCTATAATGGCGTCCTTGAGTTCCCACAGGTTGGCCAAGGTGAAAACTCCAAGGAAGGATGAAAAGAGACGGCTAGAAAGGTAGGGTTTCAAGCGTTAGCCACCAAATTGACCTTGAATTCGAGTTCTAACCATGTAATTAGGCAAGAAGAAGGGTCCCAAACCTACCTTGTTTCCCTTGGTCGTCCTCCTTAGCTTCAAGGCAGTCTTTGGTCGTCTTTGGTGAAATGGAACAGTGAAGGGAACGAAGGGCAAGTTCCCTTGCTTAGAGAAGTTGAGGGTATATATACTAGGGGTAGGATTTTCAACATTAGTTCATAAGTTGTTCATAATTCCAACTAGGTACCTCCTTCTTTACTTGATCGTCCCTTCCTCTTCATTTTAAGGACAACCTTTTCTTAAGGTCTTAGAAAAAGAAGGCAAAGGAGAGCAATCTAATAATAATAAGGTACATACATAAAGAGTTATTGCACATATACCCTGATTATTCAATCATACGGTATATTTCATAACCTGATAATTCAATTGAGGTGACTTCCTCATCATATCTTTTCTAAATGATGGCAAGAGTCTAAAAAGATACATTAGATGACATATTTCACAATTTGCATCCCTTAATTTGGGTAAATTGCATTTTACCCCAAATTAGGGTTTCAAGCATCGGGATTGCTTCCACAGCTGCACCTTGATGCCCTAGCTTGGGAAATCCCTCAAACTTTACCAAAAAGATTCTCATGATGTCTCAACATCAAAGGAACATCTCAACATGTGCAAATTGCAAGTTACCCCTTTCAACTGGGTAAATTGCACATAGGTCCATGTATAACAAAACAATGCTACAACTTTAAATAAAAAGGAGCAAATACTGAAATATATGTTTCTGAGAAACTTAATTACATGCTCAGAGTTAATCACAAAGATTTAATTACATATTTAGGCAAAACACCTAGGGTTAACTCATAACCCAGGTCAGGGATGTTACAAATTATCCACCCCTTACAAGGATTTCGTCCCCGAAATCGATAAAACATATTAAGAGAAAAGGGCAGGATACTTCCTTCTCATCTCATCCTCTAACTCCCAAGTGGCTTCTTCAACACCACGATGGTTCTAGAGGACTTTCACAAGACTTATATCTTTCTTCTTTAACTTTTTAATTCGTTTATCAAGGATTGACACTAGTCCCTTCTCATAGGATATGTCATCATTCAATTCTACCTCCATAGGTTGTAGAACTGACTCGGTGTCTGGGTGACATTTCTTCAACATAGAAATGTAAAACACAGGATGTAACTGCTGTAACTCAGGTGGTAGCTCTAGTCTATATGCTACCTTTCCAATCCGTTCGGTGATTGGATAAGGTCCCATATATCTAGGAGCTAACTTCCCTTTCCTTCCAAAACGAAGGACCCCTTTCCAAGGTGAGACCTTGAGATACACTCTGTCTCCAACCTGGAACTCTAAGGGTCTACGATGTTTGTCAGCATAAGATTTTTGCCTATCCTGAGCAGTCTTAATCTTATGTTGTATTACTCTAATCTTTTCTGTGGTCTGCTGCACCAGGTCAGGACCTAACAACTGGTGGTCACCAGTCTCAAACCAACACAAGGGTGATCTACAACGTCTACCATATAAGGCTTCATAAGGTGCCATATCAATACTATGCTGATAGATATTGTTATAGGCAAACTCTATCAAGCTTAGGTGTAGATCCCAACTTCCGGTGAACTGGAGAACACATGCTCGCAACAGGTCTTCTAAGGTTTGTATGGTCCTTTCCGACTGTCCATCAGTCTATGGATGAAAGGCCGTACTAAACCTTAGCTTGGTGCCTAAGGCTTGGTGTAACTGTTCCCAAAAACGACTTGTAAACTAAGGACCTCTGTCAGAAACTATAGTGACAGGAACTTCGTGCAAACGCACTATCTCTTTAATATACAACTCTGATAACCTTTCAGCAGAATAGCTTGTTTTGACATGTAAGAAATGTGTTGTCTTAGTCAACCTATCAACAATTACCCAAATGGAATCATGTCCTTTACTTGTTCTGGGTAGGCCAACAACAAAGTCCATGGTCACATGGTCCCACTTCCACTGTGGTATGGGTAAAGGTTGCATTGTTCCTGCAGGCTTCTGGTGTTCAGCTTTAACTTGCTGACACACAGGACACCTCAGAACAAACTCTGCAACGTCCTTTTTCATCCCCGGCCACCAATACAGATCTTTCAAATTCTGATACATCTTGGTGCTCCCTGGATGCATAGCATACATGGAAGAATGGGCTTCTTCCAGAACTAACTTTCTCAAGTTGTCCACATCTGGCACTATCATCCTTCCATTATAACAAGCTACTTGATCTTCTGAGTCATGAAAACCATCTTGCTTCTCATTTCCATACTCAGATCTTATATGTTGAACTGCAGCATCACCTAGCTGTGCTTCTTTAATCTGCTCTCTTAGGGTAGGTTTAATATGCATCTCAGCCAACAGTCCGGCTAACAATGACACTTTCAACTGTACATTGTCTTGCCTTAAAGAGATAAGCATATCTCTCCTAGAGCATACTAAAGAGTTTAGTTGTGCTCTATTCAAGGTTGATGTTGCTAATTTCCTACTCAAGGCATCTGCAACAACATTGGCCTTGCCTGGATGGTAATCAATTGTACAGTCGTAGTCCTTGATTAACTCCATCCAGCGACGTTGCCTCATGTTGAGCTCATGCTGAGAGAAGATATACTTAAGATTTTTGTGGTCTGTGAAAATCTGGAATGTCTCTCCGTAGAGATAATGCCTCCAGATCTTCAAAGCATGAACCACAGCAACTAACTCCAGATCGTGTGTTGGATAATTCTCCTCGTGTTTCTTAAGCTGTCGGGAAGCAAAAGAAATCACTTGTTTATCCTGCATCAACACACATCCTAGTCCATTCTTGGAAGCATCACAGAAAACTACATATCCTTTTCCTTGTTCAGGTAGCACTAGCATAGGTGCACTTGTCAACCTCTCTTTCAGCAACTGAAAAGACTGTTGACACTTATCACTCCAAGAAAAAGGAACATCTTTCCGAGTTAACTTGGTCAAAGGTAAAGCTCTAGAACTAAAGTTCTTAATGAACCTTCGATAATAGCCAGCTAACCCCAAGAAACTTCGAATCTCCGTCGGTGTCTTCGGTTGTTCCCATTGTAAAATATATTCTACCTTTGTAGGGTCAACACGAATTCCCGAGGCGGATATCACATGTCCAAGAAAAGATACCTCCGGCAGCCAGAACTCACACTTGCTAAACTTAGCGTACAGCTTATGTTCTCTTAGCAAGGTCAAAGCTTGGCGAAGATGCTGCTCATGCTGCTGAGCATCCTTACTATAAATCAGAATGTCATCTATGAAGAAGACAACACACTGATCAAGGAAAGGTCGAAAAACTCTATTCATGAGTTCCATAAATGCAGCTGGTGCATTGGTTAGTCCAAACGACATAACCGTGAACTCATAGTGACCATATCTTGTCCTAAAGGCAGACTTGGATATGTCACTATCCTTAATACGGAGTTGATGATATCCAGACCTCAAGTCTATCTTTAAAAAGACTGTTGCACCACACAACTGGTCAAAGAGATCATCAATCCTTGGCAGAGGATACTTATTCTTTTTGTTACTTTATTGAGTTGACTATAGTCGATGCACAACCGCATTGACCCATCTTTCTTTTTAACAAACAAGACCGGAGCACCCCAAGGTGAAGTACTCGGTCGGATAAAACCTCTCTCAAGTAACTCTTGAAGTTGTTTCTTGAGTTATGCCATCTCGGCAGGCGCCATTCTATACGGAGTCTGAGCTATGGGTTTCTTGTCTGGGATCAGATTAATTTCAAAATCAATCTCCCGAGGTGGTGGTATACCAGGAAGTTCTTCAGGAAACACATCTTCGAATTCCCTGACTATAGGAACTTCGGCAGGATTGGAACTTTACTTGGTAACATCTACCCCATGGGCCAAGAATGCATAACATCCTTGCCTCAACAGCTTATCAAAAACCATAGATGATATAAGACAGGTGGGCAGAATCTTTCTTTCTCCTTGAAAGATCCATGTGCTGCTTTCATTAGCAAACACAGCCAACTTGGACTCACAATCCAAGACAACTCTATACCTTTCTAAGGTATCCATCCCGAGGATTATATCAAATCCCTGCATATCAAGTGGTATAAGATCCACTTGAATGTGATGGTCAGAAAAGAAGAGGATGCAGGGAGAACATACCTCCTGCAAAACGGCAGACCCACTCAACGGAGTCTCCAACAACAAACTATCTGCTCTATGACTAACAGTCACGTTGTAGTTACGAATCACTTCACGAGTTATGAAAGAGTGTGTAGCACCCGGATCAATCAGAACGGATACAACACCGGATGTAGACATATCAGAATATAAAAGTTTCATCTGACCTGCCACTACCCGTGGATTGACCACTGCCTCAGGTGGGTTCATAGCATAGAACCTCGCTGTCGCCTGGTGTTGAGGTGGTGCTGATGATCCATCTTGAGATGCTTGTCCACGTCCTCGAGCTGCTCCTTGATGTTGTCTATTCTGAGATCCCTATTGATTCTGTCTCGGGGGTTGTTGTGTCACACCGACAGGCCTAGAACGGCAATCCTTCATCAAGTGTCCCACCTTACCACAGTTGTAGCAACTCTTCTCCTGTTGCTGTGGTCTGGGTGGTCCAGTAACTGACACTGATCTAGAACTGTGCATCCCTTGAAGCGGTTGACTCCGTCCTCTACCTCTGCTTGGTGTCCATTGGGTTTGAAAACTCGATCTGGGTGTTGGAGGGTTAGGTGCAGAGAATCTAGGTTTCTTGGAATCCCTAGATGAAGAACCCTGGAACTGTGGATATCTTTTATGGGTTTGTCTTTTCTCAACCACAAATCTCTCTATCCTTCGAACTGACTCAACGAAGGTAGAGAATCTCTCTCGGTTCACTAAGGTAGATACAGGGGTTGACATGTCTGAATTCAAACCCTTCTCGAATCTTCTGATTCTTTCCTCGTCTGTAGCAGCCATGTGCGGACAGAACCGCAGCAACTCCATGAACTTAGCTTCATACTCGCTAATTTTCATCATACCCTGCCTTAGTTTTTCAAACTGAGAGATCTTCTCATCTAGGAAGGTCTTTGGAAAATATCTTTTGATAAATTCCCGACGAAACTCTTCCCATGAGAACTCTACTCCAGGTCTCTTCTGCTCTTCCATGTTCCACCAGTGACCAGCACTGCCTTTGAGAAGATAGATAGCATGTCTAACCTTCTCATCTTCCGGAATCATAAGAATCCTGAAAGCCTTCTCCAACTCTGTCAACCATAAATCAGCATCTGCAGGTTCGGCAGTTCCGAAGTACTCGATAGCTCCAACACGATGAAGTCGTTCGAATGTCTTACCGATACCTTGGGCTTCAGGCTGGACAGGTGCCCTAGGTGCAGGAATGGGCATCCTATCAGTTATGTGTGTCATGGCAGTCATGAACTGCCCGAACATCGTCTGTACAGCTGGGTTACCCATGTCAGTTGGGTCGAACTGGGGTGGCTCTCTTGGTAACTCCGGTGCAGGTTGTTCTATTCTCGGAACTCTTGCACAGCCTCGAGGTGCACTAGCACTACTCTCTGCCATGTACTCATCGTGATGTTCTGACATTCTTATGTATCTTCTTCTCCTGAGGAGCAGAAGATTCTATTAGATAAGGAAGGAGTGCTAAAGGTAGATTCAACATCCTAAGTCCTATGCCTCTATACACTCAACTGACCTAGAGCTCTGATACCACTAATTATGGGATCTGATCTCCAAACCATGACATAAACACGATTAAAACTTAGCGGAAGCGAATCGGTAATCAGTGGAAGACAAAAATCACGGGAAATTAAAACTTTTCGAGATAAGAACTTGGATCCATAAAAACTTCTTTCATAAAGAGAAATAAACTGTTTACATCTCAGGATAATTACTTCTTGAGTAATTATATACATCAAGATACAAAATCTCAAGATTACTAAACAAAAGACTCCAAGACCTGAGAGTACAGAGGACACATAGGACTGACTGTAACTACACCACATGGCAGGACAATCTCCACCTGAGATTCTACTACTGCTCCTGGTGCTGCTGCTGCTGAGACTGGACACCTGTAGGCTGGTTCCTTCGTCTCCGACGTCCACCTAAAAAGTTGAATTCTACGGGGTGAGACAATTTTACATAATTGTCCCAGCGAGAGTTATAACTCTCCGCCAGAAGCTTTAATATAACATCAAAGAATATCTTAAGCAATAAAACCTTCAAAGTAATCAATAACAGTTGCAGGTATAACAAGATCTCTACAATTAGGAGATATGAAGAATATAAGCACAATTGCAATGTAACATCAATCAACTAACTTGGAGTTATCTCTAACAAGTTATTCTACATGGTTGATTATGATTTACCAACAACATTATGCCCTGTGGAGATGAGGCATACCACTCATACTCCAACTGATCGTTGAGAAGTCACATCAGTACCATACATAGGTCATTAAGAGAGCCGGATTCTTATGACCTTCACCTTCCTCAGTCAAAAGAGGATCACTTGTAGGACATATCATGTCTCTACTACTATAACTCACCAGGGTAAACTGGTCCTGCGCTATTCTAGAGTCACAGTGGTGTTCTGTACTCTCTTCGTCATCAGGAGGTTTCATATTTACCTACCACTGATACGGATATTTGTGCTTTCTTCATCATCAGGAGGTTTCATGTTTACCTACCACTAATACGGTATGGAAATATAGTGAAGGATGGATGGATTACACATTTACATCACTTTCCTACACTAGGATGTAAGGTTCTACACATCCATGTACCCCACATACTCAAAAGTATGTGCTCCGGGAGTTCCCTGAGGAAAACCTGTTTCACCATCACTTAATTTCTGACAATGATGGATCTATGATCAGGGCTCTACATTATACTTGATTAGTTAGGTACATTCAATATTCTTTAACAGCATACATTGTTCTTCAAACAATAACAATAGCATAACAGCTATATAAAAGAAAAGAATACTAAATGTAACAGGCCTAACTCATGTCAATCATCATTTCTCATTATCCTCATCACAAGTCATCTCTAAAGCATGACCTTGATGGTATTCATGGCTCTCACATCCCATTATCATCATATGATGCCACTGACAAGGCATCAGATTAATTTACTTATTCATAAGGCTAACAACATGCCTTTAATGAAATAAACATCAACATCCATACCTGGATATGATTACCTTCAGATCTGAACTTGCATGGTTAATACAACTGATAAAGGTAATAAAGAAATAAGGAATATACTTCCCACTCTTGTTATAAGAGTTAAATCTCTAATTCTCATTAATTGGAGTTTAATACTCAAATGCATGCCATTACCCTTGAATTAGGGTTTACTATTCATATTACATGTCATCACCCTTGAATTAGGGTTTACTATTCACATTAAGGTGAATTGAACTTATAACATCATCATGTATGAGTAACATCATCATTGATGTTCTCAGGTTAGTTAAAGGTTCATTATTAATCATAATTAGGGTTTCTATGATCTCACACAGGTGGATTATATCCTAATTATGCTTACTCATGTGCATTGGAGATGCTTTAATTGAGTTTCAACTTAAAAAGGGTATTTTCTCTCTCTAGAAGTACTTTCTCTCTCTAGAAATACTTTCTCTCTCCTCATATTGTTAGGTGATGTCATCATCACTCTAGATTAGGTTGGATTGAGTCATCATAGGCTAACATAGCTAAAACATCATCATCATGTGATTAGGGTTTGATCTGATCAAGGTATTACTCAATTTACCCTTTAGGGGTATTTTAGTAATTCACCCCATTGATCATCATCATGGTCAAAACCTTAGTCAATTAACCCCTTAATATCCTAGATTAACATTAGGATTTGATTAGGGCAACATTGAACCATTTATATCATTAATTGATTGAAAGAAGTCAACTTTGAATCACATTGATTGACCTTCAACCATCATTCTTCAAATGAGTTGAGATCGTTTGAAAGTGTTGACCGTTTAGCCAATTTTGACTTTTCAAGACCACGAGGGTGTGTTGACCGTTTAGTCTATTTTGACTTTAGGACCATGAGCCCTCAACCTCTTCCAAGACCGCGAGCCCCCTCAACCTACTTCAAGACTGCGAGCCATCATGTGATTTCAAGACCACGAAGCTATGTAGACCGTTTGCCAACTTTGACCTCAGGACCGCGAGGCCCCTCGCGATCTTAAGACCGTGAGCCTCCTCTCAGTCTTGCGACCGTGAGCCCCCTCACGGTCTTGAGATTGCGAGCCCTCTCACGGTCTTGAGACCGCGAGGATCTCATGGTCTTAGCCGCTTGGTCCTTCAACAACTAAATCAAAGGTTACCACCTAATGTCAACCAAAGTTGAAGCCCTCAAAAGGTCAAAGATATGATGACCACTTATGAATTGGGTTATTTAAGGTTATGCTTAACCAATTGGTCATTCAATTGACCCTCAATTGTTGACCAATTAGTGTTGGATAAATTGGATATTATGATAAATCCCTTTGATTCGATGATGACAAACATTTCATTCTTATTAATCTAACGAACTACTTTAGTGTGCAGGAACAAGGTGATGACAAAGTTCTAGGGAATCCATACGCTTGAATGTTTGTAAATGTCATGCAATGTAATCATTTGTAAACTTGTACAAATATATAATGTACAAGTACTTAGACTTCATGTAAATCAAGCGTTAGATCTCCCTAGCTAAACACCACACTTAGTTAGGTCATCTCCTTCCAATAGGATCACATAATGCACACTCATGCACACACTTAGTATCTAAATTGAAAGATTGAAAACAGAGTCAATCTTGGTCGACCACACTCCTCGACCGAGACACTCTCGGTCGACAAACTTCTCGACCGAGATTGACCAAAAGTAGCCGTTAGACACATCAGTTGACAGTTGCAAATAAACGTTAATCCAGAGAGCCTGTCGGTCGACAGAACTTCGACCGAGTAGGTATCTCGGTCGACAAATTGTCGACCGAGATGGTCTCTGACAGCAACTGCAGAATAAAACAACTAGTCGTTGCAAAAGCACCTAACTTATACCTAACCGCTAGTTAAGCACTTAGAAACCCCTAGAAGTTGTCTAGAACGTCCTTAAGCATACATAGGCCATTCCTATAAATAGGACATGCCTTAGGACACCAAAATACACCTAAGCTACAATTGTGCTATACTTGAGCTTGAATACACATTGGCAATACTGTTTTGAAGCAATAGATCAATTCCTACATTTGCTACTCATTCCTATTGCTTCCATTTTGTGTCCTATAGGCTAGTATCTCCTATCCACTACAATCACATTGCCATACACTTTGGTTAGGAGATCTACACGCTTGATATAGGCAAATCAAGCCTTGTGCTTAAAAGGATAAGTTGTAATTTCTGTTTTCTTTCTTGTTCCTTTTATCCTTTGTACTCTCCTTGCTACTCCTAGGGTTGGAGGCTGCGGATCGGAGAGGGTTGACTTCTCAGGTGGAGAAGGGGACTTCAAGCTACTTCAAGAAGGCTATCGTACGGGAAGCTACTTCAGAAGGCTGGTGCAACGGGAGTTGGTGCACCTACTTCAAGGGAAGGCTGCTTCAAGGTTGGGCGATTACTTCTAGGTGAAGGCTGCTTGAAGGGTTTAGGGAAAAGAAATTGTATTTTATGTAAAGTCCTTGCGAGGTAATAAAATAAATTTCTTTTCAAATCCCGGTTGGGTAAGCAACCGGGTAGTGGACTGACGACCTTAGTATTTGCTAAGGTTGGAACCACTCTAAACCCTTGTCTCCTTGTCCAATATTTCAATTGTGGTTGTCTAAAGTTTAAATAATTGTTAAAATCATTATAAAACTCTATTCACCCCCCCTCTAGTAGTTTTCAATTAGATTTGAAATCGATTCAATTAGGGTCTATCAATGTTCACCCATCAATACTCAACAATGTGCATCAACGCAAGGTTGAACCCTTCAATTGAGCTCCAATTGGGCCCAAACTTGGCCCAAACGGTCTTGAGGTCATGTGGGTGGACCCCACATGGTTTTGAGACCATTTGCCCAAGATTTCATCAAAATCTAAGGTGATTTGATAGGGGTTGAACCATGATTGAACCATAAAAAAGAATTTTAATTAAATTGATAACTTATTTGCAATTAGGTCCTCAATTGGTCAAATTACTTAACCCTAGACCTTCAAATGGTCTTGGGTAATTTTCCTCTCGGTCTTGAGACCGTTTGGATGAGTTCCAAATGGTCTTGAGACCGTTTGCCCATCCAATTTTTGGATTCTAGTGGAAATTCATCAAAGTTGAACAATTTGAGTTGATGATTATATTAATATTTAATTGCAATGTAATTTGGTGTAATTGTACCTTCAATTGGTCAACTATTCTTGACCCCAGACCTCCAAACGGTCATGGTTGATTGCCCTCGCGGTCTTGAGACCATTTGGATGACCCCCAAACGGTCTTGAGACCGTTTAGGTCAATCAACCCTAAAAACCCTAATTAGGTCACCATAATTTCAGTACTGATTTCTCATAGGGTTAGCCCTAGTAATCACCCTTCAACTCTTAACCCGTTTGGAATTAGACCATCAAACTTGGTGAGTTGTTAATTAACATTATTTTGAACAGTAATTTCATATGGTCAAAGCTTGGTCAACGACTATACACGGTCTTGAGACCGTTTGCCCAAAAAGGCAATTTTAGACCGTTTGAAAATCAGGAATAAATTCATTTAAAGTTATCACTTAAAAAGGTCATATCTCCCGATTCCTTTGGATTTAGCCTCCCATATTTTGAGGGTAATTAGCCTATATAATTAGGAACAGATTTATTATACGTTCCACGCTCGGTCAACGGGGCCTAACGGTCTTGAAGACCGTTTTCCCTGTCGCGGTCTCGAGACCGTTTGCTCACCTCGCGGTCTTGAGACCGAGAGAGCAAACTGGTGAGACCGTTTAAGGAAGTGAAAAGCGGTGGGTTTTTCTTGGAAATCACGCCTTCATCTCCTAGCTCAAGAACAGTATGAATATCCCATTGATTTGCTTGCAGAATAGCAGGGAAAGTAAAGAAACATGAAGAGCTACCCTCTATCCGCATATAAGAGATGTACATAGTAAAGCATGGGTTTAGAGTTATACAACCCGCCTAAAGCTTGCTTCATGAGCTCCAAGCTCTAATGGCTTCCTTGAGTTCCCACAGGTTGGCCAAGGTGAAAACTCCAAGGAAGGATGAAAAGAGACGGCTAGAAAGGTAGGGTTTCAAGCGTTAGCCACCAAATTGACCTTGAATTCGAGTTCTAACCATGGAATTAGGCAACAAGAAGGGTCCCAAACCTACCTTGTTTCCCTTGGTCGTCCTCCTTAGCTCCAAGGCAGTCTTTGGTCGTCTTTGGTGAAATGGAACAGTGAAGGGAACGAAGGGCAAGTTCCCTTGCTTAGAGAAGTTGAGGGTATATATACTAGGGGTAGGATTTTCAACATTAGTTCATAAGTTGTTCATAATTCCAACTAGGTCCCTCCTTCTTTACTTGATCGTCCCTTCCTCTTCATTTTAAGGACAACCTTTTCTTAAGGTCTTAGAAAAAGAAGGCAAAGGAGAGCAATCTAATAATAATAAGGTACATACATAAAGAGTTATTGCACATATACCCTGATTATTCAATCATACGGTATATTTCATAACCTGATAATTCAATTGAGGTGACCTCCTCATCATTTCTTTTCTAAATGATGGCAAGAGTCTAAAAAGATACATTAGATGACATATTTCACAATTTGCATCCCTTAATTTGGGTAAATTGCATTTTACCCCAAATTAGGGTTTCAAGCACCGGGATTGCTTCCACAGCTGCACCTTGATGCCCTAGCTTGGGAAATCCCTCAAACTTTACCAAAAAGATTATCATGATGTATCAACATCAAAGGAACATCTCAACATGTGCAAATTGCAAGTTACCCCTTTCAACTGGGTAAATTGCACATAGGTCCCTGTATAACAAAACAATGCTACAACTTTAAATAAAAAGGAGCAAATACTGAATTATATGTTTCTGAGAAACTTAATTACATGCTCAGAGTTAATCACAAAGATTTAATTACATATTTAGGCAAAACACCTAGGGTTAACTCATAACCCAGGTCAGGGATGTTACAACCCTAATGCACCTCTAGAAGTTCTTATCAAGGCTCTGACAGATGTTATCACCGGACAACAAAGACCACATCAACCGAGGAACTAGGAGTTGACCTTAGTAGACTTCCTAAATATCAAGCCAGAATCCTTCTCTGGAGAAGCGGAGACTGACGTAGTCAGTCATGCTGAGGAGTGGCTTCTCAACATCGAGCACTGTTTCCATGACTTAGGATGTCCTGAGCCCTCTAAAGTTCACTTTGGGACACACATGTTGAAGAGTGCAGCCCACACTTGGTGGGAGAACTTCACCAATGCTCGAGGACCCAATGTTGAATCGTTGACCTGGGAGGAGTTCACCACTGCCTTCCGGAATCATTACATCTTTGAAGCTATGATCGAGAAGGAGGAGATGGAGTTCAAACACTTGAGGCAAAATGACTCAACTGTTAGCCAATATGCAATGAAGTTTTGTATATTGCAAAAGTACAGTTATGGTTTAGATGAGACACATATGGTGAAGAAGTTTATGAGTGGCATGAAGCCTGATTTGGGCTATGCTCTGACTGGACGTGGAATCTGGATAGTGCAGGAGGCACTCGAGTCTGCCCTAGAGTTGGAGGACCACCCTGGACGATACTGGAAGAATGGAGGATCCACAGCAAACAAGAGTAAGTGGAAAAGACATGATGACAAGAAGAGGAAAGCTTTAGAAGGACAACCTGCTAAGGAACCTTGTGCAACCTATGGTAGACTTCATGGTGGACCATGTAGGAAAGGACTGGGAGTTTGCTACTATTGTGGAGACCCAAATCATAAGAAGCTAGAATGTCCCAAGCTAAAGGAAAAGAATGAGGTAGGGCAAAACCCTAAACCAGAGAAATGAGAAAAGAGGCAAGCAAGGATCTTTGCAATGGTTGATAGCAAGGAGGAAGAAGAAGGTACGATCTAGTTCTAGCCAAGGTAGTAGTTTTGTGGATATACATGCTGATTTTTGTATAAGAAAAACCCTAAGGTGGGTAGTGTTCTAAGGAAATTTCAGGGACAAAATTTATTTAAGGTGGGTAGAATTGTAACATCCTCCAAATCCTAGATCTGTTAATGTACCTTAATGTGAAACCCTAGCTTGCAAGTTTAAGCTTTTAGCTAACACAATGGAATTCAATGGGACCCCTTAGTCCAATATATGATGAAATAATCTCATAAACCTAGCTTTGGCTTAAATATCTCATTTAGTAAATGATAATTCTATCAATGCCACATTTTTATAATGCATGTATTAAATTAGCAACCTGCATGAAATTGATGAACAAAAGAGAAACAAAATTCAGATCCAATTGGATAGAGAGATTCTAGACCCTCTAATTAGAATGTGGTCCAAATTTGAAGTCATTTAGGATTCATTTGACCCCTATAATGAATTTAGGAAGTTTATCTTAGGTTTTTTAACAAGTATTTAGTTGATTTGATGATCTATCCTAAAGTTTGGTTTAATACACCTGTCACACGGTTATTTGTTCTGGCTTTCCTTTTTATTTCGGCTGATCGGGTGACCCCCTTTAATCATGGGTCACATGGAGTCATCTGAAGGTCTCTGGCCATCTTTCTCGCCCGTCCAAGTCCTACTCAGACTGGAGCAGCGGCGACTGGCTGCCACCCTCCCGATCTCCCTCTTTGTTGTCTCCCACCGCAAACCAATCGCCCCCTCACAATCCTCACTCCATCTCGAACCTTCTGATCCCTTACACGATAGGGTTTCATTCCCTAGAGCCCTAGGTCAGCTAGGAATCTCTCTGGGTACCCCTATTTCTTTCACCATAAGAAAATATATCTCCCTCTTGCCTCGTAACCTATAAGTATGCCTCTGAAAATCTTCACAAAGCACCTGGAAACAAAGTTGTGAACCCTTTTGCCTTTGTTTTTCACGCAACCCTACCTCTGATCTCTAGCTCTCCCTATACCCTAGCGGCGGTCTGAGACGAGAGTCGATGGCACTATGAACCTCACTAGAGAATCGTCGTGAACTAGGGGACCTCCGCATAGCATCCACATTTGCAATTTCATCCAAAATGGTACTCAGCTTGCTTTCCCTCTTTCATCTTCCGTCTAGTACCCAAGAACAATGCCAATGCTTTCGACTTCTCAGCCATTGTTAGGGTCATCTCCGGCTATGTGAAGGTGTCTTAGATCGGTCTGTGTGGTTGGTTGTCATCGCGACGTGGTACTTACTGCTATCCCTGCTTGTCCCTGTCCCTGCCATGGCGGGATGGCATTTTTGGGTTCCCTGACCACCGATCAACCCTATTCAGGGCTCGTTCCCTTTGTTAGGTTGTGAGGGATTCAACTATACTCTTGGTTTCTTGTACAATTTCGACTTGGAGGATTAGTGGAACAAGGATCTTCACCGTTTGCATCGACTTTTGTTGATCTCTTCACTATCAAACGAATAAGAAGCTTGGTCAAAAAAAGACCATCATGTCGATCCATCGCTAGTCAAGTGATTTTTGGTCCATGGGTGTTTTGTGGTTTTGCATTGTTGGTTGCGGGTCTGTCCCAGTGAGGCACCATTGCTTGAGCGGCCGGCCCTAATTGGGCCAGCTAGATATGGGGCCCAGGCCCATGTGGATTTTCCATGATTTCTAATTGGTCAATTCTTTAGAAATTCATGATAAATCAACCGCTTATCAGAAAAATACCCAAAAATATTCGTTGGAAAGGCTTTTTGACAAGGAATGTGTTTTTAGTGTCTTAAAACCCTAGTTCTACAAGATCAGACCTCGTTTCCTTAAAAGGCTCAAATTAGGGTTTAATGCATATTAATGATGGTGATTAATATAAATCATATAATTTTAGGAATATAAGAGTGACTTAGAATCAGGGAGAATAATTAGGGTTTGCTCCAATAAAGGTAAGTGGGTCCGTGCACTTTGAGTATTTAAGTAATGGTTTTCAATGGCTTCAGGAATATTGTATCATGATGATAAAGTTAAAATTGTATGATAGCTATCTATTCAATTTTCAAAAAAACCTTGAATTAGTGTTCCCCAAAAGTTATTATATGATTCCTATAATTTTAAGTTTTATGTTCAAGAACTTATGTCATGATCAAATGAATTCAATTAAAGTGAAGAACTACCAAGTTATTGATTAATCATGTAATTGATTACATTATTTTGTCCTCATTATGTTAATGTTGAGCCCTCGGGCCTTATGAGTTCAAATGGAACATTATAGCACTCAGGTGCAAATCATGAGCTCGAGTGGAGCATAATTATGGCACTCAGATGCAAATCATGAGCTCAAGTGGAGCATAGTTATGGCACATTTGTGCAAATCATGAGTTCAAGTGGAACATCAGTTGAGCCTACGGGCCTTATGAGCACAGTTGGTGCATAAGTGTAAAAGACATTATAATTGACCAATTAAGAGCATATTATGTGAATCAAAGATTTATTGTTCAATTACTATTATGACTTTTCTTATTGCCCAGTTATTATGACATTATAACAATACTCAATGCCGCTTACTCTAACACATTTTCTATTTTGAATGCATGGTTGGGGACGCGATGTCTACATGAGGAGAGAATAAGCAAGGAGCTTAAGCAAGGAACATACATCTCAAGGACAAACAAAGAGGTTATACCTGGTGGGGTGCTCACTATTATATGGCATTTAATTTAGTTTTTATGTACTAGTTTAGTTTAGCTCAAAGTTCCAGTTTTATGTTGTGGAACGCGAGGCATGAGAATTGCACATTATGTATCCTATGTTGGTTTAATTAAACTTTATTTTTATTCCATGATAGTCATGTTTGTGACACCCCAATAAGATGTATGCTTCTGCTTAGTTTGTGAAATTTTGGGGTGTTACAACTCTGTCCTAGGTGAGACATCCATGGGCCATTACCACGGTCGTGGCATGCGGGGTACCTGCATGGAGTGGGAGGGAGTATCAAATCTAGATTTCACCAAAAGACATTCAAATAAATAGAAAAGTCCATAAAAGGGATGCTAAAATAGGAATAAAACATATGCAAAAATTTCACAAAATGAGATGTTATCACCATTGAAAACCTGGTCATTCCATTCTTGGCGACCAAAAACATCAACCACATCAGTGACCCTTAGGTCAAGCACTTGATGACCGCTGAGATCAGGTGCACTACCTTCATTGACCACATAGGAATGGTGAAGGTTGACGATCAAAGACATTATGGTTCAACCCCTACATCGATCACTGAAGAATCCATGACATCATGGACCATTAGGTACAAGGTTCAATAACCACATACGTGAGAGTTCAACGACCAAGATGATAGAAAAAAAACTCATCGACTACATAGGAAAGAAAATCCTTGGTGAAAAAAATATGTTGTCAATCTTGGTGACCACCAAACATCAATATTCTTGGCAACCACAAAAGGAGAGAGAGAAACTTAGAGACCAAAAACTCACCAACATTAGGTGAATCGTCTCCATGAAACCAAAAACCACCAAGGTGTAAAATACAAGGATGAAGATCAACTCCAGAACCCTACAACTCAACCATCATGAGAGAAAGGAAAACCATGACTTAGAGAGAGAGAAACCAATGTTTCCATAGACATGCATGCATTGAAACCACCATCACTAAAGATAGATAATCATGTAAAAATATTAGGGTCATCTAAGGGAAGTTATCTACTCAAGATCATCTTAAAACATAAACCCTAGATCATACATATATCGTTCTACTAGGAACCATGATTTTAGGGTATCTCATGAGCTTGCAAGTTAAGTGTAAGAAAGAATGGTGGAGAAAGTTACATAACTCGCCTTATCAAAGATGGATCAACTCCAACAGAAAGGTACTCCAATATGAGAGAGAAAACCCTAACTTGGTCACCTTCATGGTGAAGCTTGTTCCACCTCCAAGAAGGAAACAAAACCCTAGGTCAAAGAGCAAAGAACATAAGTTCTTCAACCTCAACTCAAGAAATACCATGGCAGCTCCATGGGTTTGCCCAAGAAGGGAAAGAAGAGGAGGGTAGAGAAGGAAAATGAAGATGAATAGGTAGGTCAGTTAACAAGATTAAGAAGATAAGCAAAGGTCACCAAACAATAACCAAGGAAGTGTTGATCTAAACCCTAGATTAACATGCAAGATAGATTAGCCATTTGAGCTCCACCTTTATTACCACCAGAAAGAGGGACGATCTCCATGAAAGAAGTGAGAAAGAAGCACTACTACAAAAATAGCATTCAGTGACACTTTTCTGGGCGTCGGTTATTAAGGAAAACCGACGCCTTCTATGTTAGGCGTCGGTTGTTTACGAAAACCGACGTCTATATTCGAAGACCAGCCAGACACGGGTACCACTTTGTCTTCAGCGTCGGTTGTTTATAACAAACCGACGCTTAAAGTCGCCTGCGAAATCCAAATTTTGATGAAAAAAAATAGTGTCATTAGCAGCATCGGTTATTTAGGTAGAAACCGACGCCTATGTGCGATGAAAATTTACGCGAAAAGTGTCACCTTCAGCGTCGGTTATTCAAGGATAACCGACGCTGAAGGTGGTTCCCGCCAAACAATTTCATGAAAATATCGTCCAATTGGACGTCAGTTTTTTCAAACAACCGACGCTAAAGATGTTTAGGTGTCGGTTGTTTTAAACAACCGACGCTATTTGGGAACTTCATAACCCTCGATCGCCCGACTCTTCCCCTTTCTTCTGTTTCATTGCGAGCGATTTCCCTATTTCTTCTTCAGCTCCCCTTCTCCGGCGATTTCTTCTTCAGCTCCCCTTCTCCGGCGCCCCCTTCTCCGCCACCACTCCTGCTCGCCACCGCTCCTGCCGCCGTTGGACACCAGCTCTGCGTCGCCGCCACCGCCGCCGCATGCTCGCCGCCGCTCCTGCTCCTGCTGCTGTGCTCTGAAGTCTCCTACTCCGTCGCCTGCTCGCCACCGCCTGCTCGCCTGCACCGCCGCCGCCTGCTCGCCGCCGCGCACTGCTGCTCTCCTCGCCGTGCATAGTTGCTCTCCTCTCCTCACCGCCGGTGGCTTCTTTGGGGTAGGTCTCTGTTCAGGCCACGCCGCTGCTCTCTAGGCCAGGCATTCTTCCTATTCCCTCAAGGTACTGCTTTCTTCCTCCTTCCTTCCTTCCTCCACGCTGCTGCTCAGGCCAACTAGGGGAAGTAACATTTGTCTACATCAAAGACACCTCCTTGGGCTTTATTCTCAACAATTCTTAGAACAAGTAATAAATCACAAGCATATATACGTATATGGGTTCCCTTTAGGTCTTCATAATGTATTTATATTCAGTTTATAGTTACCATTGCATACATTGTTGTTTGAGCCTTATGATGGACTTTTGGATTGCAAATGACTGGGATTTTCCTAGTGAATGTTCTAAATTTGTGGGCCCAATCTAGATTAAATTGAGAGCTCATTCTCTCCTTATATTGGCAAGGTGAGGAAAAAATAATTCCACAAGTGATTCAAATCTCCTATCCCACACTTTACCCATCTTTGTCATGCCTCATTACCAGGGTTAGTGTCATGCTAATCCATTGATATTCATATACAGAGTGACCCTGAGTTTATTGAAATATATCACGAGATTGTGGGTCATCTATGAAGATACCCTTGTGGTGCATTATGTGTGATTTTATAGCAAACAATTATATAAGATTTTATTCTAGATTTAATCAAACCCATTGTGCAATAATCATTCCCCGCGAGCATACATGTCTTATTGCAATATATTTTTAGGATCAAACCCTGAGTACAACATTTTTAAGTATATTGGTTACCATACCCAGTCAAGATAAATATTTAAAATCAAATGGTTTGATGGTTTATTAATCTAATTACGAAAATTTAAATCAAAATGAAAAGGGGTATGAACTTATATATAAAAAACACCAGGATGAATTAGGTTTCAGTGTTACTAACTATAACATTATAGGTTTTGAGTCCTTAAATAGAATGATTTTAAAATTAGCTCAAATGAGTGAATTGCTTGATTTTCTGAAAGCTCTAGTTATACATCTTATATTTTAATGTGATGTACTCTATGTATGTTTCATGTTTGGTACACGATTAGGCGCCGCCTGGTGCTCCTCCACCACCGTCGCTGCTAGCTACTTCTCCATCCAGAGCCACCGGAGCCTCTGCCTTCTTCCCGACAAGGTTGGTCTTCCCGCTGCTGCTAGCTGCTCTGCTTTTTTTTTGCAACATATATATATTCTATGATCCCAACATTCTTTATATTCTGCTCTGCTCTGCTTGATTCTTCTATATATTCTGATGTCATTATATAATTATGTGATCCCAACATATTAAATTGAATTAGAATGATTTCATGAATTATAGGGTTTTAAAGTTGATAAACATGTACATGCGGAAATAGGGTTATTAAACCAATGGTTATAACATAGTATGATCTTAATCTGATCTGGATGTTCATAATAATGTAGTATGTTAAATATGATGATTAGGGATACATATAATGTCTAGTAAAGATTCCTAGACCTTTTGTTTGAAACTATTGATTTCTTGATTTATTATTTAATAATGCTCTGTTGATTAGGATTAACCATGTTGCCTGTAGTTTATAGACAATTATTATATATAAGAATGACAACACATGTATTTGTTGGCCTAGAAACCCATCCAAGATTTACTCATTAGGAGTAAATCTTGGATAGTCCCCGGTTTGGGACTGTTCTTGAACACCTAATCTCACTTAGGATGTAAGTGTATAATGTGTATTGGGTTTTTGAGAAACTTTCAGTAGCATTTCCCCGTTTGTTCTCTAAGTACATATGTACTTAGAGAACAGCGGGGAAATGCTGCCGAAATTTTCTTGAAAACCAAATACGCATTATACACTTACTAGTGAGATTAGGTGTTCAAGGATGGGATAGGTGGTACACATTTATTATATATAAGAATGACATCAAATGTGTTTGTTGGCCTAGAAACCCGTCCAAGATTGACTCATTAGGAGTAAATCTTGGATAGTCCCCGGTTTGGGACTGTTCTTGAACACCTAATCTCACTTAGGATGTAAGTGTATAATGTGTATTGGGTTTTCGAGAAAATTTTGGTAGCATTTCCCCGTTTGTTCTCTAAGTACATATGTACTTAGAGAACCGTGGGGAAATGCTGCCGAAATTTTCTCGAAAACCCAATACACATTATACACTTACTAGTGAGATTAGGTGTTCAAGGATGGGATAGGTGGTACACATTTATTATATATAAGAATGACATCACATGTGTTTGTTGGCCTAGAATGTGAACAATCATTGTTTTTTATATTACTTGTACATTAGTATAAATTATAATGAACAATCACTAAATTATATACTGTTTGTATGGAATCCGGCTTCATTGTAGATATCTATTATTGGTGGCCTAGAAACCCGTCCAAGATTGACTCATTAGGAGTAAATCTTGGATAGTCCCCGGTTTGGGACTGTTCTTGAACACCTAATCTCACTTAGGATGTATGTGTATAATGTGTATTGGGTTTTCGAGAAAATTTTTGGTAGCATTTCCCCGTTTGTTCTCTAAGTACATATGTACTTAGAGAACAGCGGGGAAATGCTGCCGAAATTTTCTCGAAAACCCAATACACATTATACACTTACATCCTAAGTGAGATTAGGTGTTCAAGGATGGGATAGGTGGTACACATTTATTATATACTAGGGAAATGCTGCCTAATCTTTTCCTAATATATACTTGTTTCCTAATATATACTTGTTTTCTCTGATCATAGAATGGATAGATCATGGATGTCCATTCGTAATCGTTGCACCCCAGAGTTTATATCTGGTCTTGATCAGTTTATTAGATTTGCCGAGGAACATAGGAAAAAACCTACAGATAGGTTCTATTGTCCATGTAGGCATTGCGGTAACAACTTGAAAGTCAACACTGGTGAGGAAATCAAAAGTCATGTCATGTGCAACGGGATTGTACAAGGCTATACAGAATGGCACTGACATGGAGAGATTTCAAAATTGAAACCAGTAGATGTCGATAGGAATGCTTGGGTGGAAGAAGAAATTGCCTCTGATGACGTAAATGTGAACGAACCAGTTCCAGCAGACATCGTTGATGCGATGCTGGATAGTTGTAGGGTAGAGCACACCGATCCACCTCCTATCTTTACAAACATTGTGCATGATGTTGAGATACCGTTATACACAGGCTGTGCTAAGTTTACGAAGCTTAGCGCTGTGTTGAGATTGTATAAGTTGAAAGCTAACAATAGATGGAGCGACAAAAGCTTCACTTCATTGTTGACTTTGTTGAAAGAAATTCTTCCTGAAGGAAACGAGCTTCCAATCTCAACATACCAGGTAAAGAAAATGTTGTGCCCAATGGGAATGGAGGCCAAGAAGATACACGCATGCCCGAATGATTGTGTATTATTTCAAAAGGACTATGTAGATTTGAAAGATTGTCCAAAATGTGGTGCGTCACGGTATAAATTGACGACTTCGGGGGAGTCCAAAACTGGTTCTCCTGCCAAGGTGTTGTGGTATCTACCTATAATATCACAGTTTCAACGCTTGTTTGCAAATCCGAAAGATGCGAAGAATTTGAGGTGGCATGCAGATGTTAAGAAAAATAATGATGGGACCCTACGAGATGCGTCTGATTCCCCACAGTGGAAGAAGATTGATCTATTGTACCCTAAATTTGGTGAAGAAGATAGGAATCTAACACTTGGGCTTTATACAGATGGGATGAATCCGTACGGGACATTGAGCAGACAACATAGCACTTGGCCAGTCATGCTTGTTATATACAATCTTCCTCCCTGGATGTGTATGAAAAATAAGTACGTTATGTTGTCATTGTTGATATCGGGCCCTAAACAACCCGGAAATGATATCGATGTTTATCTTGAACCTTTGATTGATGACTTAAAGAAACTTTGGGCTGAAGGTGTGATGAACTATGATGCTTCAGCAAGAGAGACATTTCGTTTGCACGCTATGTTGTTTTGCACTATTAATGACTTTCCAGCATATGGGAATTTGTCTGGATATAGTGTCAAAGGAGCTAAAGCGTGTCCTATATGTGAAGAAAACACTGATTCAATAAGACTAAAACATGGCGGCAAGACTGTATATCTTGGTCATCGAAGGTTTCTTTCAAAATTCCATCCGTATCGTAGGAAGCGCAAAGCATTCAATGGATGGAATGATGAACGGAGTGCACCTAAACCTATACCAGGGGATGTTGTTTATGAAAGAGTAAAAGACATTGTCAATGAATTTGGTAATAAATCACAATGTAGTATGGCCACACGGAGTGACAATTCTTCATTCAAGAAGAAGTCAATATTTTGGGATCTTCCTTGTTGGAGTTCTTTGACAGTCAGGCATTGTATCGATGTAATGCACGTTGAGAAAAATGTCTGTGATAGCATCATTGGTACTCTATTAAATATACCAGGTAAGACTAAAGATGGGATAAAATACAGACTGGACCTACGTGAAATGGGAATAAGGTCAGAATTAACAGAATTACGTGAAATGGGTAATAAAAGAACATACTTACCTCCCGCTTGTTACACGTTGTCTAGAAAGGAGAAGAAAACTTTTTGTGAATGCTTGGTAAATGTTAAGGTGCCACATGGTTACTCATCCAACATCCGTAGATTGGTATCAATGAAAGATCTGAAGTTGATAGGTCTTAAATCTCATGATTGTCACACTCTAATGCAACAAATATTGCCTGTGGCAATTCGATCTATATTGCTGAAGCATGTAAGGTTTGCAATTACCAGACTTTGTTTCTTTTTCAACAGTCTATGCAGCAAAGTTATTGACCCTGATACTCTCGATAATTTGCAAAGAGAAGTGGTTGTTACCCTATGTCAGCTTGAGATGTATTTCCCTCCTTCGTTCTTTGATATCATGGTACATCTTGTTGTCCACTTGACTAGGGAAGTGAAAATGTTGGGACCAGTTTTCTTGCATTGGATGTATCCCTTTGAACGATACATGAGCGTTTTTAAAGGTGATGTTCGAAACCATTACCGGCCTGAAGGGAGTATTATTGAAGGTTATGTGGCGAGAGAGGTTATGGATTTTTGCAATGACTTTCTCAGTGGTAATGACACTCCTGATAATGACAAGAATATTGAGGAGGGCAAAGGAATTTTGGGATCACGGGTGAAAGTAATCAGCCGTGAGCAGTTGGAACAAGCTCACTTGTATATTTTACACAATATGGACAAAGTGAGTGTTTATATCGAGGAACATACCAATTTTATAAAGAGACAACATCCTCGAGCAAGTTCAATGTGGCTTGCAAGAGAGCATAATAAGACTTTTACTAAGTGGTTTGAAGATAAAGTCTTACATCAACTATCTCAAACACCAAATGATATTACAGAAACTATGAAATGCCTCGCCTTTAAACCAAAACCGAGTGTTATGTCTTATGAAGGGTTTGACATTAATTGATTCACATATTACACAAAGCGCCAAGATGATAAGAGTGTCGTCCAAAATAGTGGGGTCACTCTTCAAGCGTCGACTATGTACTTTGCAAGTGCAAAGGATAAGAGTCCACGTGAAGCTAAAATGTCATATTACGGTGTCATTGAGGACATTTGGGAGTTTGACTACATAGATTTCAAAATTCCGCTCTTTAAATGTAATTGGGTTGATAACACCAAAGGAGTTATAGTGGATGAATTGGGTTTCACTTTGGTGAACTTTGAAAAGATTGGCGAGAAGGGTGAACCATTCATATTGGCATCACAGGCGAAACAAATATTCTATATCGATGATCCTGTGAATGATAAATGGTCGGTTGTTCTTCATGGTAAAAGACAGTTCATTGAAGATCCTATAGATGAAGAAGAGTACTATGATAAGTATGATGACTCCAGTCCATTCTCAGTTGGGTTGCCAACTCCACAAAATATTGAAGCTAATGATGACTTATATGTGCACGGAGATCACAATGAAGGATTGTTAATTGATAAAAGATCACAATTTTAGAGACATGTATGTTTATACAAATGCTAAATGTTTGCATTTTTCTAGTTAATACAAATGCTAAATGTTTGCCTTTTTCTAGTTAATACAAATGCTAAATGTTTGCCTTTTTCTAGTTAATAGAAATGCTAAATGTTTGCCTTTTTAATGACATTTTCAGATGGCTGACCATGATGAGCATGATGTCCATGATGAGCATGAAGTCCATGATGAGCATGTTGTCCATGACGAGCATGGCGAGGATACTAATGTAAGTTCTAAAAACATATCATGTATTTCTATAAAATTCATTATCTTCTAGTTATGTCATATATCCTATATTTCTATATTGGGATAAGTTAGTGTGTTTTATTTTTGTCAAATTTTAGGTTGATGCACCTGTACCCACTGAAGCACTGGAGCAACTTGATGCGCAACACCAGACACTTAACAAGAAAAGGGGCATCACTCTGTTGAAGAAGTTATTAGCGCTAAGTGGTAGTGGATCCAAATTGGTGGTGGAGTTTGATAATGGAGGAAATCCAATTGGAGTGAACCGCAATAATTTTGTGAACTATCTTGGGTGTACCACTCGGAGCCATTGTGGTGTTAAGTATGACAATTGGCATAAAGTTCCTCAAGGGAAAAAAGACTTGATATGGAAGGATTTATGCGTGAGTTATTATTATTTGCAATTCTATTTTGTAGATTACAAATTCTATTATTTGCAATTCTATTTTGGATACTAGTTAATAACATTTCTATTTTACAGAATCTGTTTGCATTGGATGAGAAGTTGCATCGTAAAAATGTGATGCAACTCGCTGGAAAGATGCTTAGGAATTATAGGACAAATCTGAACAGAGAATACATAAAAGAGGGTGATAAGAAGAAGAAGTCAACCCTTGAATAATGGAACTTCTTGGACAAAGAAGATTGGGACAATTTTGTTGCTTCAAGAAAATCTGAAGAATTCAAGGTATTAGGTGTCACTCCTAATTTAATTAATATACATTGTATTCACCTATTCAAGATTAGCATTTAGTGCTACTAACCAAATCATTAATGTGCATACTAACTAGGCCCTCAGTGACGCACAAAAAGCAAGGCGTGCACTGAATTTGCATGACCACACTATGGGTCCAAAAGGCTATGCAAGCGTTCGCCAAAGACTACAGGCGGAGTCTGCTCCTACTCAGGAGTCTGCCACACCCATGCCTCGCCATGATATCTGGATAGCTGGCAGGCAAAACAAGAAGGGTGAAATAAAGAAGCCTGTAACTGCTGAGGTGGCTGCAAAAATGGTAAAATACAACTCTTAGAGAAATTGTTTGAATATTGATTATTTGTGGTGTTAACTTACCAATTTCTGTTTATGGTGATTAGCGGGAGCTGCACGAGCAGAGGAAACAAGGCACGTTCATCCCTCAGGGCACAAGGGATGAATTGACAGTTGCTCTGGGTAACCCAGAGCATCCTGGACGTGTTAGAGGTGTCGGCGCTGGTGTTGGCATCAAAGCATTCTTTGGGCCATCCCAGCACAAACCCAGAGCGGGACTTTCTCAAGAAGAGGTAACCTATTCTTTTTTTAGAATGTTACTGCAAAAGGAAATTCATTAATAAGAAGCTAATGTTTCTTTTATCCATGTATAGGAGAATAAGAGAGTTGAGGATTTAGTTGCTAAGAAGATCAACGATGTAGTTGCTGAGAAGGTCAAGGAAGAATTCCTGCGGTGGCAGGCATCTCAGGCTTCCAATACGCCTATGGCGACCCACTCTTCTCCTGATGCACAGACTGCGAGTAATCCTGGAGACCCATCGCCTAGCACGTCTGCTGTAAGTATTGTTTATGGCATTGTAGTTAGTCTTTTCAAGTTGTTATGTTTTCAAGATGATATGTATATATGTATAATATTCTTTACGTAAATTTGTAGGCATTGAAGCCATGCCGCTTAAGAATGCAAGACTACGTTGTTGCAGAGGCGCAAGCTTACCCGTCCCTTCCTGGGGAAAGGTTTCACGGGACTCCAATGCCACAGGGCTATGTTCGTGTGGGCCCATTACGTGTGTTACCCGATTGGAGGGAAGTTGTGTTGCCATATGCCCACCCAGATATTGATACACTTGGTGAGGCAGAAGGCGGGGTGATATTGTGGCCCAAAGCAGATGTCGTCTACACGACTGAAATTGTAAGATAAATTTACATTGATTTAGACTGTTAATGTGTATATATGATGTCAACTGATCTGAAATTATATGTACAGGTTAAAAAGAAGACACCAGGAGCACCTAGGCCTCCACTTCCACTTCCCGCATTACCCGATTGGGTTCCAACTGACCTAACATACCCGTTAGGTCCTGCTTGTAGGGGAATGGCATGTTGGCTACGGGCACATAATGTACATTGCCCTATAATTATTTCTTTAGATGCAGATTATGTAGGTCAATCATACGATAGCTCTTTATTTATACAAGATATTATTGAGCTGTTTATGTATGATTGGCTGAATACATCAATGATAGAGACATGGATAAGGTGAGATCTTGTTTATACATCCATATACCTTGTGTAAGATCCGGTGCTCTGGTTTCTTATATATTAATGCATACACCTATATGTTTTGCAGCTACCTAGTCGAAGATCATTGCAAACAATTTGCATTTGATCATGTGGGATTTTTGATTCCATCATTGATTAGTTTGGTAGCTAAAGACCCTGATAATGTTCAACAATACTGTATAGATGCTTTTACAATTTTTGGTCAGCAAAAGAAGACGATAATAATAGCTCCATTCAATGTCAAGTAAGTTTACTTTATTTATAATTTGGACTAAGAAAATTCCATTTTTATTTTGCATTTTGAGTTATTAATTGTTAACTTCTTACTTCTAGCGGTAGACATTGGGAGTTACTAGTTATTGTCCCTGGGACATTCACTGTTTATTATCTAGATCCTGCGGGGAGTACATTGAACACTAAAATTGGACACGTAATGAGAATGCCATTATTCTGGTGAGAAATATTTCATTTTTATATCCGTTAACATCTTTTATTACATTACTATTTACTTATGCAATTTATTGTGTTATATTAACATGTAGGGGTTTAGATGCATTCAAAAAGGCTGTAGGAACGGTCCGAAGGAAAAAGAACCATCCAATAAATTGGCAGAACGTACAAGTAAGTTCCCGACTCGAATATATATATTATTGATGTGAATTGTGCTTAGTTGTATTATTTTGTATGTTTCAATTTATAGTGTGCTACACAAGACAATGGCTGGGCATGTGCATACTATGTGATGCGATTTATGCAGATGATTATCAAATATGCCGCATTGGACATCGATACCATACATGAGGTATTATATATACTCTCATTAGTTAGTATGCAATATATCAATCTTATCTTATTTTTATATTATTACTTATATATATACATCATTCTCTTTGCAGGTGTTTAAAACTGACAACACTACAGGTAAACGCTTAAAAAATATACATGCTCCATATACGATGGAAGCATTAAATGAAGTAAGAGAAGAATGGGCAAAAGCCATACAAGCAGTGGCAACTGTAAGATATAATTGGGATGTTGATAGCGATAATGAATGATACTTTGTAAATGAATATTTCTGAATGTTAATACATGTATTTGAATGTTTCTATATGTGTGAATGTGAGAATTGAATTTATGTCTGAATGTATGTACTTGTGTGAAATTTTGCTTATGACGTTTGCAGGTTTGCGGCCTGTTTGTAGGCTGATATCAATGGATGTCGTAAACCTACAGTTCAGTTACTGAACTGCAGGTTCTCATCCTGCTGACCAGCCACAGCAGGCCTGCAAACTGATATGAAAAAAAAAAAATAGGCGTCGGTTATTTATAAAAATCGTCGGCAAAGATCTACAGCGTCGGTTATTTATAGATAACTGACGCCTTATGTGGCCAAAGCAGTCCTCGAAATGGCATTGGATATACGTATCAAACCGACGCCTATTTAAATTAGAGGCGTCGGTCTTTTGGTATATAACCGACGCCAAAAGTGTTCGCGCCACAAAAAATGGCGTCATTTAGGACACTTTATGCGTCGGTTATCTACTAAAAGACCGACGCTATAAGTTGTATAGGCGTCGGTCCGTTAGTAAATAACAGACGCAGAAAGTGCCCTAGCTGACGTCGTTTTATGTGGCGCGAACCCCTTTGGCGTCGGTTATCGACTAAACGACCGACACCGATAGTTTAAATAGGCGTCGGTTAAACAACCGACGCCGAA
Source organism: Alisma plantago-aquatica (assembly GCA_963693085.1). NCBI lineage: Eukaryota > Viridiplantae > Streptophyta > Magnoliopsida > Alismatales > Alismataceae > Alisma > Alisma plantago-aquatica. The sequence continues at coordinate 166,411,170 of OY856415.1, forward strand.
GTGTTCGACCTTTAGCGGCGCCCACATAGGTGTCGGTCGAAAACCGACGCCAAATGGGGTTAAACGACCGACGCCAAAGGCCACTTCTGTAGTAGTGAAGGGGTGAAAATGTTTTAATATCATGCAAGGAGAGTGATTTATATAGCTAAGGGTTGGGGATAGAGAAGGGAGGTTAGGTGTCATGCAAACACATGGCATGTGTCCACCAAAACTCATCCATGTAAGAACCACACTCAAACATGCAACTTAAGGTGTTAAAAATAAGAAAAGAAAATGACCACAAAGTCCAAGAAAACCATCAAATGTTGAATATCAACATGCTTGGTGACCACTAAAGATCTTCAGTGACCAAGGTGATCAAAGTTTCACGACTGCTAACCCTAATTTATTAGTACCCTAGAGGGTATCATGGCCTCATCGACCACTGAGGTTAGGGTCACATTCCAAAACATCATTGGCTAAAGAGAACTTGTAAAAAGGAAAGCTTGGTGATCTCTTAAACATAGGGTCATCGGTCAAATACACTTCAAAGTCAACCATCCACATAGGGCATTCATGCAAACCCTAATTCTCAACATAACATGTTACCACATCAAACCAAGGTGTAACAAGGTGCCTTAAAGCAGAAATCTCTTCAACATGATGTAAATACATGTGAGGCACAACAATCATGTGACAAATTGCAAGAAAATGCTAAAATGGGTAGATTGCAATTAGGCCCAAAATGAGCACATATAAGCATAACTAGTCTAAACAACAATCAAAATGGAAAAAACTGGAAACATAATCTCATCATATGTTATAAAAGTACATCATAATATTTGATTAAGGTTTTAGGCATCTTATTATGCTAAGAAAGAAAGATCAACTAAAAAGCTAGGTCAGGGTTCTTATAATAATGAGGAGCTAAGCTCATCTGGGATGCAAATTTAGTGACTTGTTGTAAGAGAACACTTCCTCACTATAAGAATACTTTCTATGTCATGTTAGTTACTTGGTTTTGTTGTTAAATGTTAACATATAGGAAAATTTAAAAATTATAATTATTAATCAGGAGAGAGTACATGACTAAGTAAATTTGTATAATTGATTATATTGATATTTAAGGAGAAGAGAGTACAATATAAAAAACCCAATAAGTACATAAGCATCTTTTAAAGAGTATGAAAATAAGCGAGTATCTATAGAAATGAGTAAAAAAATGTAAAAGATAAAGAAAGATTTATGGAGAATCAATCACTCTCTGCTTTCTATTTTTAGTCATTAATTGCATTAACAAGTTAACAAAAAAACAAAAGAGTGGAAACAATGTGAGAGTTAAGGGGAACAAGTTATAAAGGTAGTTATTAGAATGAATTAGTCTATTGACTTTGAAGTAGGAGTTAATGATATTTTCTCACAATTAAATTATTTATTGAAATAAATAAAAAGAGAGGTAACTACATTAAAAAGAAGACGAAATGAAGAAATAATGGGAAGAGGGAATGGGTTATGGACAAGCCAACATTCTAAAAATTCTAAAATCCTATTGTCTATTATGTTTAAATAAGCACTTTGATGGTATAGTTGTAATTATTTTTGAAACTCGCTCATTTTTAGTAGCATAGGAAAGCATTTTAGCAAATATGTGAAAATAAGAGTGATGAATAATGGAAAATAATTGTGTAATTATTTCCTTATTTTTTTGAGGAAAAGAAATGATTAAAAAAGTTAGTCAATTAATCTTTAGGATTAGATGTTCTCCAATATAGATAGGAGAGAGAAACATGATGATCAAGTGGGACACATAAATTCTCTGAGATTAATGTGGGGTAATTTGTTATTCATTTAAAAAATGAAATGTTAGTGTAAAATGGTGATAATAAATATTTGAGAAAGTCTAGATATTTATAAAAATATTGTTTTTAGATTGGACAAGATTTTTTAGAAATCAAAGTGCCATCATAGTTGCTAATGAGTGTTATGTTGTGTGTAATTTTATCAGAAACAATTGATTAGATCTAAAAAAACACAAATTAGAAGACCACAACCTATTTGTAAAAGTCTAATCAATTTTGATTGGTTCAAAAACAAATATGAAGAGTCAATAAGATTATAAGTTCATAGGTGGAATGTGAGACACATATAGATAGATGAGAAATAAATACTGTTATGAACTAGTGTGCCACAAAAGAAGATTATTAATTAGATTTGTAGAGATTGATAGACTTTACATTTCGAAATTTAAAGTTAAAACCCAAGTGAAAATGAGATAATAGAGAAAGTATGTGGGGGAGAGAGTATAAAAGGGAAGTGGAGATTGAAAAAATGGTACAATCACTACTACAGAAATGGCTTATAAAGTCACTTTTCAAGGTGTCGGTTGTATACATAAACGGACACCTAAACTCTACAGTGTCGGTTTATAACATAAACCGACATACAATCTGTGAAGGTCGACCAGACACGGGTACCGCTTTTATTAAGTGTCAGTTAATTAATAAAAAACTGACACCTAAAATAAACCGCCAAAACCAAAATTCCAGCGAAAAAATTACCTCCAAAATTTGACATATTTCGTCGGTTCATAAATAAATAACCGACGACTAAAGGGTATTTGCGAGACAGGAATAGTTGTCGGTTGTCCTTTAGTTAAAAACGGACAACTATAATCTAGTATAGGTGCCGGTTTTTGGTATACAACCGACATAGTTGGTTTATTTGTCGGTTTTTTAAAATAACCGATGCTTATTGTCAACTTAATAGCTCACCAGCGCAAGCTTCTCTTCCCCTTTCCCTTTTTCATTCTCGATTTCAGTTAGGTCCGACGATTTCTTGCTCGCCCCCGCCAGTCGTTGCTCCTCCGCCGCCGCTGTCGTGCTCCTACTCCTGCCCTCGCCGTTGCTCTGTGCTCACCAGCGGCCGTGCACCTGCTCCAGCTCCTGCCGTCTGTGCTCACCGACGGCCATCCGTGCTCCTACTCTGTGCCCTCGCCGCTGCTCCGCACCCTCGTCGCTGCTCCGTGCCCTCGCCGCCGCTGCTCTGTGTCCTCGCCGGTGCTTCTCTTCTCTTTGCCACCGCCTCCGCCGGTGGCTGCTGTGCTCCGGACACTGCTCTCCTCTGCCCTCAAGGTATGCCCGCCTGCCTTGCCTTCTTCCTTCTTCCTCTACTCCAGCGGCTGCTTGGGCGGTGCCAAGGCACGCCCAAGCAACTGCTGGGCATTTTTTTTGAAAAGTTATTTACTTATTTGTGTTTAGGGTTTAGGTACTGATTTTGTGCTTCTACTGATTTGAATCCTCTATTGTCTATACAATACATGTAATTTTCCTAGTATCATGAAAGATTCTCAATCATGTGTATCACATGGGATTCTTATCTCAACACAATGGACTGCAATATATGCATCTAATGCCTTAAATGGAAGACTCGAATGTTATAAAATCCCATCAAAGTAGGTAGAAACAACTTATATATATTCAGATCTTAATAATTCCATGAAGTGCAAATTATCTTACTCAGGAAAAGTATGTGTATAATGTAGGATTAGTTCCATATAATGGTTCTATTTTAGTAATCACCTAGAAACCCGTCCAAGATTTACTCATTAGGAGTAAATCTTGGATAGTCCCCGGTTTGGGACTGTTCTTGAACACCTAATCTCACTTAGGATGTAAGTGTATAATGTGTATTGGGTTTTCGAGAAAATTTCGGTAGCATTTCCTCGTTTGTTCTCTAAGTACATATGTAGACTTCTTTTCAAGCTATCATGTCTACCACAATAAAGTTGGTTATGACAAGCAATAAAAGGTTAACTGATGTTATACAACTTTTTTTGAAAATATATAACATCGTTATATGTACTTATACTTTGTTAATACTAATATTATGCAGTCTCTGTCCACCCATAACAGTCACTATGAACTGGGCTTCTATGTCAATGTTAATGTTCCCTATTGAAGAACAATAGGACATCATCCTAGATGATCGTTCCTTAAACCAATTGGTTATACCCAAACATTGGCATTTTCTAAAAGGAAGACACTACATGCTTCGTAAAGTGACCCTAACTTTTGGCAATTATTCACATGTTATCGAGGTTGAGTATGATTTAGAGGAAAATCTTGTATCAAAATCCGATTGGTGTGATTGGATTGGAGAGATGCATGTGGTCCATTGCAATAGGCTTTTTCTCCGTCCAGTTGGCCATAATTCCATCAAAGTTTGGATAACCAACAGCAACTGCGAGACCCCCGATCATCTACTGCGGTATGAGCGCACGTCGTCGCATATCAGCTCAGATGAATCTGAATCTGAGGCCCCTGTCAGTTCAGATTCGTCTAAATACAGTAAGGAGCTTCGTGACACAGCTTCATCATCAAAAAGACCACGGTAAGTGCAATTAACAAATATAATTGTCGAGCAATCAATACTCATTGCTGCTTTCTATTATGAACTTCAGGAGAGGATCACCACAATGATATGTTCTCGATGTTACTGATGCGGTACCATGTTGGTGTAGTATTTAGTTGTCTATCTATCTAGACTTGTCTGTATTAATAGTTTTTTTAATTATGCGCATGTTTAGGGGTACACCAACCCCTTTGTTTAGTTACTGTTTAGGGGTACACCCATGTGTGTGGATGTAAAAAGAGATTAATGAATGGAACTGAAAGTTGCTACATGAAACCCGTCCAACACATTATTTGCTGGCCTAGAAACCCGTCCAAGATTTACTCATTAGGAGTAAATCTTGGATAGTCCCCGGTTTGGGACTGTTTTAGAACACCTAATCTCGCTTAGGATGTTAGTGTATAATGTGTATTGGGTTTTCAAGAAAATTTCGACAGCATTTCCCCGTTTGTTCTCTAAGTACATATGTACTTGGAGAACAGCGGGGAAATGTTGCTGAAATTTTCTTGAAAACCCAATACACATTATACACTTACTAGTGAGATTAGGTGTTCAAGAATAGATAGGTGGTACACATTTATTATATATAATAATGACATCACATGTATTTGTTAACCCTAGACCCTAATGTTGTCCTAATATATACTTGTTTTCTCTTTGATCATAGAATGGATAGATCATGGATGTCCATTCGCAATCGCTGCACGCCAGAGTTTATTTCTGGTCTTGACCAGTTCATTAGATTTTTCGAGGAACATAGGAAACAACCTGGAGATAGGTTCTACTGTCCATGTAGGCATTGCGGTAACAACTTGAAAGTCAACACTGGTGACGAAATTAAAACTCATGTCATGTGCAACGGGATTATACAAGGCTATACAGAATGGCACTGGCATGGAAAGATTTCAAACCCGAAACCAGTGGATGTCGATAGCAGTGCTTGTGTGGAAGAAGAAATTGCCTACGATGACGTAGATGTGAATGAACCAGTTCCAGTAGACATCGTTGATGCGATGCTGGATAGTTGTGGGGTAGAGCACACCGATCCACCTCCCATTTTTACAAACATTGTGCATGATGCTGAGATGCCGTTATACACAGGTTGTACTAAGTTTACGAACCTTAACGCTGTGTTGAGATTGTATAAGTTGAAAGCTAACAATAGATGGAGCGACAAAAGCTTCACGTCATTGCTGTCTTTGTTGAAAGAAATGCTTCCTGAAGGAAACGAGATGCCAATCTCAACATACCAGGTAAAGAAATTGTTGTGCCCAATGGGAATGGATTCCAAGAAGATACACGCATGCCCTAATGATTGTGTATTATTTCAAAAGGACTATGCGGATTTGAAAGGTTGTCCAAAATGTGGTGCGTCACGGTATAAATTGACGACTTCGGGGGAGTCCAAAACTGGTTCTCCTGCCAAGGTGATGTGGTATCTACCTATAATATCACGGTTTCAACGCTTGTTTGCCAATCCGATAGATGTGAAGAATTTGAGGTGGCATGCAGATGTTAAGAAAAATAATGATGGGATCCTACGACATGCGTCTGATTCCCCACAGTGGAAGAAGATTGATGTATTGTACCCTAAATTTGGTGAAGAAGTCAGGAATCTAAGACTTGGGCTTTGTACAGACGGGATGAATCCGTACGGGACATTGAGCAGCCAACATAGCATTTGGTCAGTCATGCTTGTTATATACAATCTTCCTCCCTGGCTGTGTATGAAAAATAAGTACGTAATGCTGTCGTTGTTGTTATCAAGCCCTAAACAACCTGGAAATGACATCGATGTTTATCTTGAACCTCTGATTGATGACTTAAAGAAACTCTGGGGTGAAGGTGTGATGACCTATGATGCTTCACGAAGAGAGACATTTCGTTTGCATGCTATGTTGTTTTGCACTATTAATGACTTTCCAGCATATGGGAATTTGTCTGGATATAGTGTCAAAGGAGCTAAAGCGTGTCCTATATGTGAAGAGAACACTGATTCAACAAGACTAAAACATGGCGGTAAGAATGTATATCACGGTCATCGAAGGTTTCTTCCAAAATTCCATCCGTATTGTAGGAAGCGCAAAGCATTCAATGGATTGAATGAGGAACGCAGTGCACCTGAACCTATACCAGGGGAGGTTGTTTATGAAAGAGTAAAAGACTTTGTCAATGAATTTGGTAAGAGATCACAATGTACTACACTGAGTAATAATTCTTCATTCAAGAAGAAGTCAATATTTTGGGATCTTCCTTATTGGAGTTCTTTGACAGTCAGACATTGTATCGATGTAATGCACGTTGATAAAAATGTCTGTGATAGCATCATTGGTACTCTGTTAAATATACCAGGTAAGACTAAAGATGGGATAAAATCCAGACTGGACCTACGTGAAATGGGAATAAGGTCAGAATTAACAGAATTACGTGAAATGGGTAATAAAAGAACATACTTACCTCCCGCTTGTTACACGTTGTCTAGAAAGAAGAAGAAAGCTTTTTGTGAATGCTTGGTAAATGTTAAGGTGCCACATGGTTACTCATCCAACATCCGTAGATTGGTATCAATGAAAGATCTGAAGTTGATAGGTCTTAAATCTCATGATTGTCACACTCTAATGCAACAAATATTGCCCGTGGCAATTCGATCTATATTACCGAAGCATGTAAGGTTTGCAATCACCAGACTTTGTTTCTTTTTCAACAGTCTCTACAGCAAAGTTATTGACCCTGAGACTCTCGATAATTTGCAAAGAGAAGTGGTTGTTACCCTATGTCATCTTGAGATGTATTTCCCTCCTTTGTTCTTTGATATCATGGTACATCTTGTTGTCCACTTGACTAGGGAAGTGAAAATCTTGGGACCGGTTTTCTTGCATTGGATGTATCCCTTTGAACGATACATGTGTATTTTTAAAGGTGATGTTCGAAACCGTTATCGGCCTGAAGGGAGTATTATTGAAGGTTATGTGGCGAGAGAGGTTATGGATTTCTGCAATGACTTTCTCAGTGGTAATGACACTGCTGATAATGACAAGAATATTGACGAGCTATTTGGCAAAGGAATTTTGGGATCACGTGTGAAAGTAATTAGCTGTGAGCAGTTGGAACAAGGTCATTTGTATATTTTACACAACATGGACGAAGTGAACGTTTATATCGAGGAACATACCAATTTCATCAAAAGACAATATCCTCGAGCCAATACAATGTGGCTTGCTAGAGAGCATAACAAGACTTTTATTAAGTGGTTTGAAGATAAAGTCTTACATCAATTATCTGAAACACCAGATGATATTACTAAAACTATCAAATGCCTCGCCTTTAAACCAAAGTTGACTATTATGTCTTATGAAGGGTATGACATTAATGGATTCACATATTACACAAAGTGCCAAGATGATAAGAGTGTCATCCAAAATAGTGGGGTCACCCTTCAAGCATCGACTATGTTTTTTGCAAGTGAAAAGGATAAGAGTCCACGTGAAGCTAAAATGTCATATTACGGTGTCATTGAAGAGATATGGGAATTTGACTACATAGATTTCAAAATTCCGCTCTTCAAATGTAATTGGGTTGATAACACAAAAGGAGTTATAGTGGATGAATTGGGTTTCACTTTAGGGAACTTTGAAAAGATTGGCGAGAAGGTTGAACCATTCATATTGGCATCACAGGCGAAACAAGTATTTTATATCGATGATCCTGCAAATGATAAATGGTCGGTTGTTCTTCATGGTAAAAGGCAGTTCATTGAAGATCCTATAGATGAAGAAGAGTACTATGATAAATATGATGACTCCAGTCCATTCTCAGTTGGGTTGCCAACTCCACAAAATATTGAAGCTAATGATGACTTATATGTGCGCGGAGATCACAATGAAGGATTGTTAATTGATAAAAGATCACAATTTTAGAGGCATGCATGTTTATATTTTTTATTGAAGCTAAATGTTTACTTTTTTAATATCAATATCATTTTCTGATTTGATGTTTCATTATCTTCTAGTTAATACAAATGCTAAACATTGTGGGAGGGTGCTAAAGAACTATAGGACCAATCTCACCCGAGATTACATACGCGATGCTGAGAATAGGTTCTTGATTGATTCCAACTCTAGACATTGATCAGTATTTCACTAACTCTACACTAATAATTTTTGTTTGTATTCTCTTTGAAAAATAAATATAGGAAGAAGGAAGCCACACATCAATGGAACTACTTGGACCCCAAAGACTGGGAGGAGTTTGTTACCCAAAGAAAAATAGATTAATTCAAGGTTATAAGCGCCACTCCCAATTTAATTAATATACATTTTTATGTATTCACCTATTCAAGATTAACCTTTATTGTTACTAACCAAATCAATGTGCTAACTAACTAGGCTATCAGCGATGTTCAACGACAACTACATGTTACGACCACACAATGGGTCCAAGAGGATATGCAGGCGTTCGCCAAAGGTTATATAGATATATAGGCAGCAAGCCATGAAACAACAAAAGAAACCCCAATGAAGAGAAGTGGGATATAGATACAATACATAAAGTGCAGCACACACAAGTGCTTCAGATTCATATAACAACATGACAAACTAACACATATATAGTGCATAACAACAACATCTCAGAATTTACATACAACACTAGCTTAGTACATATATAGTCGGACTAAGGTGATGATCCCACCTGCTAAAACATGTTACCGAAAACTACATGTTACGACTGGGAGGTCGTGATTCAGCAACCGTATGCATTAGCAGGTGGATCTGTTTGTCCTCCTGCTAATGAATACGGTTGCTGAATCACGACCTCCCAGTCGTAACATGTAGTTGTCGGTAACCTATTTTAGTAGGTGGGATCGTCACCTTAGTCCCACTATATATGTACTAAGCTAGTGTTGTATGTAAATTCGACGCTGCTGTTGTTATGTACTATATATGTGTTAGTCTGTCATGTTGTATGGACATCGATTGTATTACTCAGGTATTATATAGTCTCATTAGATAATATGAAATATATCAATCTTATTTATAGCTCATTAATTATATATATACATCATTCTCTTTACAGGTGTTTAAAGCTGACCCCACTACAGGAACGGACTTACCAGATGTACATGCTCCCTATACGATGGGAGAATTAAATGAAGTAAGAGAAGAATGGGCAACAACCATACAAATAGTGGGGGTTTTAAAATATAATTGGGATGTTGATAGCTAATAATGACTAAAGAATGATATTTTGTAAATGAATTTCTGAATTATAATATATGTGTGAATGTTTCTACATGTCTAGATGTTTCTACATGTGTCTGAGTGAAAATGAATGAAAGTGTTGGTTGCTATATGAATGTTTCTACATGTGTGAATGTGAATGAATGGAACTACAAATTTCTAGCTACATGAATGTTTCTAAATGTGTGAAAATAAAATGGAACTACAGGTTGTATTGCTAAATGCATGTGTGAATATTTTTGTTGTTAAATTTGCAGGTTTGTGGCCTGTTGTTGGCTGATATCAATGGATGTCGTAAAACCTGCAGTTAACTGCATGTTTCTCATCCTGCGACCAGCCACAGCAGGTCTGCAGACTGACCGAAAAAAAAAACAATAGGCGTCGATTATTTGTATAACACCGACACACAAAGTTATAGTGTCAGTTTTATATAAATAACCGACGCTTGTTTCCTGTGGCGCGGAGGTATATGGCGTCAGTTTATTATCTAATAACTGACGCTGATAGTGGCCAAGATGGCGCCCTTTCTGTGGCATGAAGGTATATGGTGTCGGTTTCTTATCTAATAACCGACACCTATACCTTCGCGCCACAGCAAACAGGCGCGATTTCAGTGGCGCGGGAAGAGTTTGGGTGTCGGTTTTGGAACCGGTGCGTAATAGGTGAGCTTTTAGTGTCACCCACGTAGGTGTCGCTTAGAAACCGACACTAAAGGCCTTAAATAACCGACACTAAAGGTAGGTTATGTAGTAGTGAATCCTATTGGCTAATTTTTTTTAAAGAGCTACAATGGCAATTGAAATTACTTTTGCAAACTAACTTTTTTTTTAAGTAGTATAAATCCTAAAATGGGATATTTGTAATTGTTTGCACAACCTAACTTTTTCCATAGGCATAGAGATACATATGTGGTAGGAAGAAAACTAAAAACCAATACCCTACCAATTAATAAATGCACCATGTCATTTTCCCTTCCCACATTAAATGTAGAGAACTATATTTGTAATCATTGACTTTTTCAAATGTACTTTCAAATTGTAAAAAAAATAAATTAATTATACGAAACATGAATAAAGAAAAATGAAGGTGTTGAAGTTTAAATAAAATCATTAAATAATCAATGAAAACTTCCTTGATAAAAATATTCTTCACATGTGTGTTATTTAGTATAAATAAAAATATAAAAATAACTAAAAGTACATATAGAAGTAAACAAAAACCATGGGTTTGGAGATATTTTAAGCCACTAGGAACCAAAATATAAAGTACATAATAATCAAGTTTTAAATACTAATGGGAAAAATATAACATCCTTGGACTTGAGGCCTCAGATAAAATGATCTTAAAAGGAATGATTGGACCACCCATACCACCAAGGTGCACCTCCATTTCTGGGAGCCCATCACTTAAGAACTCAATGGTTATGCATGCTCAACTGAAAGTAGTACTAGGATGGGTGACCAGTCAGGAAGTTTATCCTGGCTCGTGGGTGAGTGAAGATAAAGTGCGCGGTTAAGGATAGTGGTGGTATGTGGGACCAATTGGCATTCTTGAAACTCTACTAGAGCTTTGGGTAATGGGCCTGACCATTACAAATGGTATAAGAGCCATAAACCCTATAGTAGGTGGGGCCCACATGGGCATGTTGCATACCATTCTTGAGCCGTGAGGCTGGGTATGTTGGAAAGGGTTGTCGATAGTGAGGTAGCCACCCTTGTATTGGTATTTTGAGGTACGTCAAGAGTCTACCCATATCACCAAGGTATGCATGGGCCATTCTGGGTTTACACTGAAATGGGGAAATATTATGAGGCCATATAGTTGATTCATGATCAGGACGTCAAGAGTCTAAGTGGGGGAGATTGTAACATCCCAATATTTGAGGCCTTAGATAAAATAGTCTTAAAAGGAATGATTGTTCTACCCATATCACTAAGGTGCAACTCCTTTTTAAGGATCCCATCATTTACGAACTCTATGGTTAAGTGTGCTCAGCTCAGAGTAGTACTAGGATGGGTGACCAGCCAAGAAGTTTATCCTAGCTTGCGCGTGAGTGAGGAAAAAGCATGCAGTTAAGGCTAGTGGTGGTCTGTGGGGCTATTCGTCATTCCTACAACTCTACTAGAGATTTGGGTAGTGGGCCAGGGTGTTACAGAAACATATTTCCATTCATGGTGCAATTTCCATCAGACATTCCATGTTATTCTCTTGTGTATTCTAGTTTTATAGTTGAAGAAGCCATATTATCAATCTAGAAATATACCCACATGTGCACGTGATAAACTCTATGCACAACACCTTCTTGATGGTAAGCATAGAGTAATCTTACTGAAATCTCAATTGTGTTAAATCTTTTGATTTCTTATTATTTTCATTACTCCATAGCAATCTATGTTCCAGTGCTCCTTTGAATCCTCTACTCAAGACAAACAATAGCACTTGACCTATCAAAATGGATACTACCTCACTTTCTTCCCAGAAAAAATTGGAACTTTTCATAATAATGAGAATTTACTAACAAATTTTTCCTTACCTCAAGTAGGACCACGTTGTTTTCAATGTTGAGATAATTTTTATCATGTCAGATGTATTAAATTACCTTGAGGATCATCAGTTTGGTGGAGGTACTTTTTGGGGTGATGAATCTTTTATACATGTTGTCACTAACTTTGTCATTGACCAAAAACATTACACCACACTTATGATGGCCATTGTTAATTTCAATAATGCTTTAAATATGGACAATAGTTCCACCATATATTAGGAGATTTATCTTCACTTCCTTGTTACATTTGGAGGAGTTTCTCTATAGTTCTCTAGGTTCCCTTTAATGGATAGGAATGAACTTCTTCACTCTACAAGTGTGTACGACAAGGGGATCCATTGGGACCACTTCGTTTTGCATTGATTCTTCATCCTCTTGTTTTGCAACTAACGAATGAATGTAACCCAAATCTTCTCACCTTCTATCTTGATCATGGTACCCTTATTGGTGACAATGGAGATGATTCTAAGGCATTGTGTCTAACCCAAGCTCGAGGAACATCCTTCGGCCTTCATATGAATACTAAGAAGACAAACATATTTTTTCCTTCTATTGATCCTATTAAAGACCCAGGGTTGGACATGATACCTATTGACATATTTTGACCTAAGTGTGGATGGTGATCACCAAACCCAACTTTTTCTAGTGGTCTTCTAAAGAAACATGTGGTCAATACTCTTTCCATGATGGAACCATGTCCTTACTTCAGGCCCCACACTGTGATATTCCTCTTATGCATTTGTGTATTGGGATTCCCAATATGTTATTTTCTCTTAGGGGAACAACCCAACTTTTATTTATTTAGTTGTAGAAGATTTTGATTATGGGATTAACAAATGCTTTACAACATTATGGTCAGTGAAAAGATGGGATTTGGCAATGTATAGTGGTGCTTTAAAACTCTTCCTATGCATTAAGGGGTTTTGAATCAAGACTTACTGTAATGTATAGAACTTTTCTTATGTTTCCTCTTGGATTCATACTCTGTAACTTCAAGATTATATCATGATAGAGGCAATTGGGTTTTGTGGAGGCAGCATGCACAATGAAAATAACAAAAATGTCTCCACATACCCTACTAGAGGATCTCATTGTAACAATGTATTCAGAAAGAGGGTGTGCGGGATATACCTTGTTTCAAGCAAGTTCATTGATGGCCCTTTAGACGGTGATGTGTGTAGCCCCTCACGTGCACAGACAGTCCCGTTGACATCCTCAAAATGCTAGCACTTCAGTGCTTGTGTCTCTACTCCGTCAATGTGGATTGGGTGGAACTCTATGTTACGCTTCACAAAGTAGTAGGAAGGAATAACCTTCTATTTAACGATGTGCTAGCATCATAATTGCACTCCTTCTCTCTCTCATTGGGACTATGGAGGCTCATGTTTATGTACTAGAGAGTATTACAAAACCCGACCATCATGCCCCTATAAATCAAAGTGGAAAGGAAGTGGGATCTCTGAAAACCCGTAGGAAACAAAAGGCGGGGGTTGTGTTTAAAATGAGCTCCTCATGGACTATTAAAAGAATATTCTGGGATCAATTAATTAATCAATTAATCATATTAATTGATTAACTAATCTTCATTACCGTCTCTAGTCAATCACTTAAGATTAGCCAACTGACTTAACAAATTAAATCTAATTAATTGAGTAAAACGTTTAAACCAATTAACTCAGATTATATTCAAATATTTTCTAGTAGATTATCTAGACACTTTTGTAATGAAATTTTTATTCCAAAAATTTCCAATCACGTCCATAATTATATTCCTATTCCAATACATCCTATGCATGTAACTCGGTAGGCTCCAAATTACATTGAAAGTGATATTCATTGTCATATTATGATTTAACAAGAAATGATTGGTATCTAGCAAGACTTCATTGCTACCCAAGTGAGTGGAGACGTTATAATGACTTTATAGTTCCTTTGTCTTTGATATCCAGATTGAACTTGAGGCATAAAATTGTCATCCTCTTCAGCATTCAATCCACATTTCTTGAACTAGAGAAGACTTACTAAGACATGTGTAAGCTCAATATCACATATTGGCATATACCAGCATGGCCATGCATTTCTCAATCTCTCTTATCAAATGTCTAGGATATCAAACCCTTGCAGGAGGGAAAATTCCCATCTACATCACTCACAATCATCCCCAAGTGTCATAGTGCACCTGAGCACCACCTTTTTGGAAACCCTTAGTATATCGAATGACATGTGATGAGTATAGTGATTTTAGGTCTAAGAACCACAATCATCATCATCACTATAGGAGATGACTCTAACTAACAATCATGGTCTGCATGTGCTACTCTCAAGGTGGGCCTGTCTGATACACTATTCTCTAATAAGTATCTATGTGCTTGGTTTGATATCACATATCATGACTAATGAGATTGTGTCATCAATTAACAAACACTCTAGCCTTAAGTGTTATTGTTGTCGATTAGCTTTCCATAATAACATCCAACTTGTGACATAACAAGAATGCTTATACTCTTGACATATGTATGATCTCATCGATTAGGTCCTCAATTCAAAGACATACATCATTGAGTAATATCCTTCTTTAGATATTTATTATGTCACATAATTATCTCATAATTGAATAAAACATAATAAATTGGAAGATTTCCTTTATTATACCATTAAAATCATCATATGATTGGCTCTCTAGGCATACATACCAACAAAGTTCATCTTTGTTTTTATTGATATCTCCTTCACTAGTGCACAAACACTCATGCAATAAATTTTCATCTTTTTTTGGGTTCAAGTTGTCGCATATGCTTTGTGCCATCCAAAGACCTTCTCTTTTTTGACATCCACTTTAGTGAACAAATAACCACAAGTTCCTATGTATGTGGCAACAAGTCATTCAATCTGACCATGCACATAATTTTTTCTTATTGCTCTCATTGATGGTCTCGAGTTGTCTATGTATCCAATTTAATATTGAGCTATCATTCAGCAACAACTCATGATCCACTTATACCTTGGTGATGAACATTACTTTCAATGCAATCATGCAGACCCTAATGCCTTTGGGAGTCATGTTGTGCATATCTCACCGAATGGGATATAAATCTTGCCATAATGTTCTTTGTGATGCCCTTTTTGACCTTGTCTCCTATGATGGAATAAAGTATCTTCCAAGATCCCTTATTTCCTTATTTAGTATAAATTCGTATGGTCTCCATAAATAAATAATTGCCTATATCTTATTATTTGATTGCACAGATGGTAGATACACATGTCTTGATCTCATTAGTACTTCCCTATTCAAAGACACCCTTTCAAATAAATTAAAGCATGAAAAGTAGATTCTAACACTGCTACACTAAATATCCATAAGCATGGAGCGTCTTGTGAGGCTAATCATCATTATTTTTGTCATTCACCTTTGTTATTGTTGGTGTGTTGGTTCATGACACATTTTCTCTCATTGACACCTTCAACATGTAACTGATAAGAGCCTTATTTTGCCTTTATCTACATCCAATAATTTTGTATTTTGATCTATCAGCTTTGCCATCCATGCGGGAGTGTAATCCAAATTTGTGGTTTGTTCTTTTGTGAAGGCATTTTGATAATGTTAAGTAAAAAATTACCATTAAATTCATATAAAAATTTGGGACGCAATTTTCAACTCTTCCCTAAATCTTATTTGTAATTTCCCACTCACACACACAAGAATAAATCTACATCTTCACCTATCTACCACTCTATCAATCATGTTTTTCCACTCCTTCCTTCTCCCTCTCTTTTTGTTTTAATGTGATTCTTTTATTCCAACCTCCATTCTTTCTTAACTCCATGGCCTCTCCCTCTACAACTTTCTTTGTGTCTTTTTAATTGATTCATCACCTCCCCACCTCCTCTCTTTTTGTTTCTTCATACCCTTTCCCTCTAAATTGGTATATATATTTGTTTTCACTTATGTTACCTCACCCCCTTGATGCTCAAGCAAGGAGGTTAGCCCGTACGAATCCCTGTTATACAAACACTTGAACAATCATTCACCTAGGTTGCTTGTATGAGTGAGAGCATGGATAAGGATCAAGCCTAACATTTGGGCAAGGCAATGACAGTCGCCAATGGGGACAAGACCATCATCATCTAGAGTTCTTTCCTCTTGCCCTTGAATAAAAGTAGGAGGATGAATGAGACTATCCATGAAACAATCATGATCATATCGACTCTAGGGTCATTAAACATGTACTCATTTATCAAAATCTGATTTGGTTTCTTTAATACACCACTTCCTTATATAAATCACATTGTTTCTTGTAATAAAGTAACACAAAACATTGCAAAGATTGCTTTGAAAGGAAAATGTGCTAGTAGTTTGTTTGTGGATGGGGTGTCCTTGTTTATATTGAACCTTGTCTTGATGATGCATGTGGTTAAATGAGTTTTTTTGGAGCATTCAAACAAAACCTTGAAGGCACTTCATCCTCAATATTTTAGCCATATTTTGGAGCATGTTGTTGGTAGGCATTCCATGTATATTATTTTAGTGTTGGTTCTATGAGATGTTGGAATGATTACTCCATTCTAGAGTGTATGATTGAGACATGTGAGTATTACAATTCTAGTTCTCAAAATATTGTAAAGTCTTCAACTACTCGATAAAAGTTTTTATCAAGTGTATAGCATCACCGGAAGTACATTCTCCTTGATCTATAATCATGTTCAATATATCAGAGAGAAGTGTCATAATATTTGGATTAGTAAATTTGAAGGTAGGAGATCTTCCTTAGGAGAATCATTGAAAGATCTAGAGGCCCGGTGCCTTGAGTTTTGAACCACGTGTTCAAACAAAGTCCATGAGTCCTTTGGGGTGTTTCCGTGAAGGTCCAACCATAAGAAGATTCCAAAATTGTTGGACTCAATTGAGATGATCCTACATAGGAGGATTTAACAAACAACCACAATGGTACCTCATGCTCTGGGAAATTGTTGGTATGTATGCCCAGAGAGAAAATCATATGATGATTATAATGGCATAAATTGTAATTGAGTTGAATAATAAATAAGGGCAGGCTTCCAATTTATTCTATTTAATTCATTTACGAAAAATGATGTCAATTTATAAATGTCTAGAGAATTATATTATTCTATGATGTATGTCTTCATGTATGTGACTTGGGGAAATGAGATCATATGAATGTTGAGAGTACAAATATATTCTCACTATGTCCCTGATAGGTTGTTGTTGTGGAAGGTTGATAGACAACAATGACACATAAGATCAAAGTGTGAGTTGGTTGATGAAAAAGTCTCATTAGTCATGATAAGGCTATATCAAACCAAGCATACAGATACATGTTAGAGAATAGTGTATAGGACAGACTTACCATTAGAGTGACACATGGAAACCATTAACTTGGTAGTCATAGTCAACTCTCATAGTGATGGTGGTGTTTGTGGTTCATAGAGATGAAATCGCTACACCTATCACATGTCATTCAGTGTGCTTTTACATCATGAAACATAGTCTTGAAACATGGACTCTTATAATAGTGATGATTGGGTGACTATGGCACATGGGGACTGGTTGTGAGTGAAAGAGATAGGATTTGTCCCTCTTAAGGGAGTATGATATCCAAGGCCTCTTACTTAGCAAGACTGAGAAATGTATGGTCATGCACATGTGAGTCAATATGTGATATTAAGTTTACATATATCTCAGACAGTCTACTCTGGTTCAACAAACAAGATTGAGTGTTGAAGAGGGTGACTACTCCATGCCCACCTGGATATCAGTGACAAAGGAATTATACAAACACTATAACACCAAGCACATGTTGTAGGTTAAAGTTGTTTCCCAACATTCCATTCACTTGGGTAGAACTAATATGTGACAAGGCAACACTTTTTGCTTCTGATGTCATAAGTCAGTTATGGAAATTCACCACCAATGAGATTTGGGACCTATAGGGTCACACACATAGGTCTTGACCTAGAAAAGGTGTTTAATCTTAAATGATGATTGAATTAATTACTAAAGTATTTATGTATACAATTCACACAATAGATTAGCTAGCTACACTTCCATATGATCATCTCTCCCTGTGAGATGGGTTTGGAGTGCCAGATGGTCAGATCAAATATTGAAACGGACGTTTGGATTGTCAGGCTGATTAGAAATTGAATTGGATAAGTTCTACCCATACAAAGGTGTGAAATGACCAGCTCACTCTGTTGAACCTATCAGCTCGGCTTGGTTCACTAGATGATCATCTGGGGGAGTGAGATGCCCATATCACATGTGTGAGATCGCTCATTTTGGGGGAAATTCAATTACAACAAGGAACTAGTGCTGACGTCATGTCATACATTTATTGGATTTAAAATTGCAAAAATCAAATGCAATTGGAAAACTACAAAATGTTTTCTCGCATACTAGACGACCCCCTTGGTTTCCATATGACCATTTTAGTGATCACATGTTGCAAAAATTCAACATCTTTCGGTCCCTTGCACTCCCTCATAGACTGAGAACCCTGACCCTAACCCCACCTATAAATAGAAGGTTACTAGGAGATTCCTAGAGCACAACATAGACAATTGAGCATGCGTTGCTCTAACAATTGTTATTCTGTCTGGTTGTGGTAACCAAAAGAGTCAAAGCAAGTCCTACCTAACTAGGGAGGGATAGCTACATGAGAGAACAAGTGAGGATCATTATTGTGGGAGAGAAAGTTGGTGACTAGTATGCCAATGGTAGGGACAAATCCTTCCTATTTGTTCTAGCAGGATGACATGAGTTGATAGTCTATGTGGACTACTCTAATGGAAAGAGTCCTTTGGATGTTGCTAGGAGGACAACATCAATTTGCGGTCTATGATGAGACTGTAGGAGTCACTACAGAAGTTGTCTAGTCTGTCGTGAAGACCAGGAGTTGCATAGACATCATCTAAGAGAAACTAGCCAACAATCATATATCTAAAACAACAAGGAGATGTTTCTAAATCGTATATCCTCAAAACCATCCTTCCCATCTTATAATTATTGACACGCTCTACCGGTTTATGGGAATATGGTAGATATATTTTTTGTTTCCGCTGCTTATTCTGTAGCCATATTTTCCAACAGTAGTATCAAAGCCAATGTCAATTTACTATATTATGGGATAATCAATATGATCCGATTTTGGTTTTGTCATTCTACTATTGCATGTGAGAAAATAATTTCTTTTCTAGTCAAATACCACAATAATCCCAAACTAATACATATATATATATGCAATTTACACATGCCTCTCTAAAGAGGTTTTGATGGTGGATGTGTAGCATGGTTATGGCCAATAACCCCTATTATTTGTGCATGATTGTGTGGTTGGTTAATCATTTTATCTTAGTTTACATACCAAGCCTCTATCTTATCTTCCCAGTATAAAGTTAATTATTTCTCACCTTTGCTCCCCTCAAATGTAATTCAAGGTTTCTCTATAATTATGTAAAAGTAGGATAGTTTACTTTCCTATTATGACAGAAAAGAAGGATGTTCTAACGATGCCAACCAACCATCTTGGAGATGAAATGACTATCCTGAGGATCAAGGAGGACCAGGTGGACAAACAAAACTGACTGGGTAGAGGACCTGACCGATCGGCTATAGGAGCTAGCAGATAGTGGATAGTAGAACTAGACGTCCAGTGAGATGACCAAACGATCGGGCATGAGCCAAGTTGATCAGTTCAAGGGTTGAACCGGTCAACCTAGATTGGCAAGCAAGGATCTTTATCAACAACATGGTTTTGCAAGTGATGTGGACCTAGGATGTGGTATCTCCTTATGGCTCTAAGGAATTACATTAGGTTGACCATTGACATGTGTATCATGTTGGTTGTTGGGTCAAGCTTAAACTGGTGATTCTTAGAGTGTCTAAGACCAAAATCATGCAAATGATTATGGCAAGAAGTTGCCCATATCATCTATCGATAATTGCAAATGATGCAATTGGCAAAAGTTGCCTACCTTGGAAATTGACTATGTTTTGTGGTGTTGATCAGGCCACAACTAAATTATCCTGGATCTAACCCAATAGAATATTCCACGTTGTAATATTCCAAATTGATATATGAGGGCTATCATTTTGAAATAAAATAGTGGGAGAGATAATTATTAAATATCTAATTAACGTTGTCAAAATTTTAAACCAAATCAAAAGTTTTTGACAAATACAAAATTTCTATTGTAGAATCAAATGACGAGTAAATCTATATTGTGATCAATCCTTGAGAAGGAAAAACAAGATGACACAAATTTCCACGATTGGTTTTGGACTTTGAGAAGGGTTCTCAATGTAGAGTACAAGCTCTACATCCTTGATAAACTAGTGCTAGAAACACCTCCTCCTGATGCACCTAGGACACAAGTGGATGCTTACTGGAAGCATTCCAACAATGCCTTAGATATATAGTACCTTATTCTTAGCTGCATAAACTATGAGTTGCATGACCAGTGTGAGGACATGAGTGTTATTGAGATGGCAAAACATCTTAAGAAAGTTACACTTGGCCTTACAAAGCAAGAAAGGGACAATATCCTAAAGGTGCTACTTGAGTCTAAGCTAATAGAGGGAACCTTAGTAGAAGAAAATGTGCTCAATATGATTGGACATGTGTGTCATCTTGAAGAACTGTGATTCACCTCGAGCCAAGAGTTGGCCACAAATATGATTCTATAGTCCATGCCAAAATAATATAGCCACTTTATTGCATGTCATCATGTTAATAATGTGTATGACCACATGTCAAACTTTATTACCATGTTGATTCATGTTGAAGAAAAATTGAAGAAGGAGCCTGTCAGGATGATTAGCAGAGTTGAGTCCAAGGATCAATGCAAGGCTGAGAAGATTTCTGAGGTCAAGCCCAAATCCAAATCTTCAACACTCAAGATAAGGAGAAACAAAAGTACAATGGAAACTCATCCTTTGTACTTGAAGGCATTCAGGAAGAATAAGATGGGGATGGTGATCTCCACATGAGGTATAAATATTATTGAGATAAACCTATCTACTTATTCATCATGGGTACTAGATACCAAATTTGGATCTCAAATATGTTATCATATGGATGATATGATATGAAGTAGGCCATTGGAAAAAGGCGAGCTGGAACTACAAGTTTCTAATGATGCAAGAGTTGCGTCCAACACAGTTTGAACCTATAGTATATCTCTGTGCATAGGGCTTGTAATAGAACTAAAAAACTTCTATTATGTACTGGCTATAAATAGAAACATCATTTTTGTATCTTGTATGGCCAAGGATGGATTTGAATTCCATATTAAAAGTGGTCGATGTTCTATTTCAAAAGATGGTATCTTTTATGACAATGCCCCAATGTATTATGGTCTTTATTTATTAGATATAAAGATAGATGTTCACAACATTAATACCAAAATATTAAAACTCAACAACTCAAACAAAACATACCTTTGGCATTGTTGTCTAGGGGAACAAAATGAGAATCACATATCTAGACTCCATAAAGATGGTTATCTGAACTCTTTTGATTTTGAATAAATAGGGACATGTGAATCATGCTTATTGGGAATGATGGGTAAGAACCTTTCACTAGTAACAATGAGAGGGCTAGTAATATATTAAGACTCATACATACTGAGGTGTGTGGGCCATTTATATCAACCGCTAGATGTGGGTACCAGTACTTCATTACCTTATTTGATGACTTCAGTAGGTATGGCTATGTTTATTTAATGAAACATAAGTCAGAAACTCTTGAATAGTTCAAGGAGTTTATGAGTGAAGCACAAAACTAACTTGGTAAAAGCATTAAGGCACTCCATTGTGATTGAGGCAGAGAATACTTAAACTAAGAGTTTTAGAACATCCACGGGATTGTGTCTCAATAGACTCCACCTGGAACACCACATCATAATGGTGTGTCAGAAAGAAGGAACCACACATCGTTAGATAAGGTGTGATCAATGATGAGTTTAGTTGAGCTTCTGATTGCCTTCTGTGGGTATGCTCTAGAAACCATAACATTTACACTAAACTGAGTACCATATAAATCAGTTCAAAAGACACCATATGAGATATGGCATGAGAAACGTCCCAAGGTGTCTTTTATTAGGATTTGGGGGTGTGAAGCTTATGTTAATGTAATGTTTTTTGATAATCTTGGTCCTAAATCTGATAGATATTATTTTTTTAGATATCCTAAAGATATAAGAGGATATTACTTTTATTCCCAACCTGACAACAAAGTGTTTGTCACCATAGATGATACATTTCTTGAGATGGATTTCATTTCCAAAGGAATTAGTGGGAGGAAAGTAGAACTCAATGTGGTTTGAGACCATCTAGAGAATATAGAAGCAACATATGAATAAGAGGAACCAAGAGAATCCAAATGTGTTGTGGAATCTCAAATTCCTCAAGTAACATAGGAACCTCATAGATCTAATAGGAAATGTCTTGAACTAGAGAGATATGGATATCTTGTTACTCAGGAGGTAGTGAATTGGTCATAGATGATGATCCAATTACCTTTAGGACGTTATTGGGGGACCAGAGTCTGAGAGCTTGAGGACATGAGATCTGAAATGGAATCCATGTATACCAACAAGGTATGGACCTTGGTGGATCCACCCTAAGGGTTAAAACCCATAGGATGCAAAAGAATTTTCAAGAACAAGACCGACATGGATGGAAAAGTTCAAAACTATAAGGGAAAATTGGTTGCAAAGGGTTTCAGACAAGTTCAAGGTGTTGACAATGACAAAACCTTTTCTCCAGTGGCCATCGTTAAGTCCATCAAGATCATGCTTTCTATTACATCTTATCATGGCTATGAGATTTGGTAGATGGATGTTAAAACAACATTCCTTAATAGGAATTCTGTTGAGGAGGTGTATATGACACAACTTGAGGGTTTTATAAATCCAAAGCTTGCAAATAAAGTTTGTAAGCTACAAAGGTCAATCTATCAGTTGAAGCAAGCATTTCAGAACTGGAATCTTCATTTTGATGAGACAATCAAAGAGTTTGGCTTCATTCAAAATGAAGATGAACCTTGTGTGTACAAGAAGGTTAGTGGGAGCATAGTGACATTCCTCATATTTTATGTAGATGACATATTATTAATGGGGAATGACATCCCTACTTTACAAAAGGTAAAGGTATGGCTTGGAAATATATTTTCTATAAAATTCTTGGAGAGGCATCCTACATCTTGGGGATAAAGATCGATAGAGATAGATGCTAAAGGCTTTTTAGACTAAGTCAAAGCATATACATTGACAAAGTGTTGAAGCGATTCAACACATATAACTCAAAGAGAGGAAACACTCCTATTCATCATGGTGTCTCCATGTTTAGAGCTCAATGTCCCAGTTCCTGTGAAGAAAGGGAACACATGAGTTTGATTTCATATGCCTCATCAATTGGATCAATCATCTATGCAATGTTATGTACCCGTCTAGACGTCTTGTATGCCTTGAGCTTGACGAGCAAATATTAGTGAGACCCAAGTGATGCTCACTGGATAGCTATGAAGAACATCCTCAAGTACTTGAGAAGAACTAAAAATCAGCTCTTGGTCTACAACAGAGAGTAAGAGTTGGTGGTAAAGGGTTTCACTAATGAAAGCTTCCAGACTAATCAAGATGATTGCAAATAGCAATCAGGATTTGTGTTTTTCCTAAACAACTGAAATGTAAGGTGGAAGAGTTCCAAGCAAGAGACAGTTGTTGATTCAACAAAAGAGGTTGATTGTATTGTTGCATCGAATGCATCAGAGGAGGATGCATGGATCAAGAAGTTCATCTCTAAACTTGGAGTTGATCCAAGAATCAACAATGCAATTGAGCTATATTGTGACAACAATGGAGCTATTGTACAAGATAAGGAACCCATATCACATCAGTGCTCAAATCATATACAAAGGAGGTTTCGTCTCATATGAGAGATCTTGTAGTGAGGAGATGTAATGATTTATAGAGCACCAACTGAGAACAATGTTGGTAACCACATGAAAAAGGAACTTTCATAACAGAAGCATGATGGTCATGTTTGATCACTTGGGATATGATTTGTGGGTCATTGGATCTAATTTCAAGTGGGAATCTATTGGTATGTATGCTTAGAGAGCCAATCATATGATGATTGTAATGGCATAATTATAATTTATTTGAGAAATAAATAAGGGAAACCTCCCAATTTATTATGTTTATTTTAGTTATGAGATAATGATGTAACATTATAAATGTATAGAGAATTATATCACTGAATGATGTATGTCTTCAAGTAAGTGACTTGGGGAAATGAGATAATAGGAATGTTATGAGCACATATATATTCTCATTATGTCCCTGATAAGTTGTTATTGTGGAAATTTGATAGACATCAATGACGCATAAGATTAGAGTTTGATTTGGTTGATGAAGGAGTCTCATTATTTATGATTTGGCTATATCAAACCAAGAAAAAAGATACATGTTAAAGAACAATGTATCAGATAGACCCACCATGAGACTGACACATGGAAACCATTACCATGGTAGTGATAATCACATCTCATAGTGATTGTGGTCTTTGTGGTTCTTAGACCTGAAATCACTTCACTCGTCACATGTCATTCGATATACTTTGACATCATCAAATGCAATAGTGAAACACAGATTATTATAATGGATATGATTGGGTGATTGTGACACATGGGCACTAACTGTGAGTGAAAACGATGGGATTTGTCCCCCCTTAGGTAGTATGATATCCAAGGCCTCTTGATTAGAAAAATTGAGACTTGCATGGCCGTGCACATGTGAGTCAATATGTGTTATTGAGCTTACATATATCTCTGACATTCTACTCTGGTTCCAGAAACAAGATTGAATGTTGAAGAGGGTGACTACTATGTGCCTCGAGTTCAATCTGGACATTAGTGACAAAGGAATTATGCAAACACTGTAACACCAAGCACATATTGTAGGTCGAAGTTGTTCCCCAACTTTCCATTCAGTTGGGTAGCACTAATGTACAACTAGGCACCACTCTTTTCTTGAGATGTCATATGTTAGTTATGGATATTCACTAACAATGTGATATGGGACCCATACTGTCACAGACATAGGTACCTAGAAGAGAAGTTTAATCTTGAATGATGAGTGAAATGATTACTAAAATGTTTAGGTGTTCAATTCATGCAACAGATTAGTTGGATACTCTGCCATATGAAAATCTCTCCCTATTAGATGGTTGTTTGGAGTTCCAGAAGGTTGGCTCAAATGTTGAGACTTCCGTTTGGATTGTCAAGCGGATCAGAAATTGAATTGGCTAAGTTATGCCCAAACTAAGTGTGAACTGAGCAGTTTACTCTATTGAACTAATTGGCTTAGCTCGGGTCACCATACAACCATCTGGATGAGGGAGACATCCATATCACATGTGCAAGATCACTCAATTTGGGGAAAATTTGATTGCAACAAGGAATTTGTGTTGATGTCATTTCATGCATTAATTGGATTCAAAATTACCAAATACATATGTGATTGGGAAACTATGAAATGACTACCTCGTAATGTGAGATGACTATCTCGCATACTAGACAACAGTCTGGGTTGTCGTATGGTCATTTTGGTGGTCGCATCTTGTGAAAATTCAAGATCTTCTGGACTCTTCCACTTCCGCATAGACATGAACACTGACCCAAACCCCGCCTATAAATAGTGGTGTACCGGGGGCTTCCCAGAGCACAACACATACAATTGAGAATCAGTTGCTCAGAAAATTGGTGTCCTCTCTGGTTGTGGAAACCAAGAGAGCCCAAGAAAGTCCTACCCAATAGGGAGGGATAGCTATGGGAGAGAACAACTGAGGATCATTGTTGTGGGAGAGCAAGTTGGTGACTAGTACACCAACTGGAGGGATAACTCCTTCCTATCTATTCTAGCATGATGATAGAACTTCTACGAAGTCTATATGGGATACTCTAGAGGCATCAACCCTTTGTCAATTGCTAGGAGGACAACATCAACTCACTGTCTGTGGCGAGACTACAAGAGTCGATGGACAAGTTGTCTAGTCCATTATCCATGCTGAAGACCAGGAGCTACACAGACATCGTCCAAGAGAAACTAGTCAAAGTTGTGTATCAACAATGACGAGGAGATTTCGCTGAACTTTCTCCAGGACTAGGTATATCCTCGAACCATCCTTTCTATCTTATAGTTATTGATGTGATCTTCTGTTTTATGGGAATATGGTAGATAAAATTTTTGTTTATGATGCTTATTTTGTAGCCATATTTCTCAATAGAAATATCTCAATGGCTTCAAAATTCACTATCATCATGGAGTTGTTTATTGTGTAGTTGTCTTACAGAATTATGTGCATTTGAGTCAACTTAGCAGTGTGGTAGAACTTTTTAAGAAATGCATTCTTCATTCTTTCAAAAGTCATAACCTAAATCTTATAAGAGTATCATTCTTTGTCCTTAACCTTAAGAATGGGAACATAGTCAACTGATATGTGTCATCACTAGGTCTGAGAGTACGGAAGGGAGAACATACTTCCAAGAAATATTGTACATGTCAGTTTGGATTTTCATTGTAAAGTTATATAAAGTGTCAGTTGTACTAGAGAGGTTGGAATTTAGAAGGCTTTCCCTACTAGCTACCCTTTCTAGTAGCCATTTATGAAGTGTCATTCCCTTAATTGAAGTAATCTTGTAGTGGCTTTATAGGTGGAGGGTGATCATGAGGATTTTGTTTCTCTTCACGATGTTCATCATATTGTGGAGGTCTTATATCATTTTCTCCAGAGGGAGGTGGTCCACCATGTGGATTATCCATGTAATCCTCTTCCTCTTGATGGTTGTCATTAATTATATGCCTTCAACATCCTATGTTTGTATTTTCAAAGGTCTCTAAGGACAAAGAGTGATGACCAAACATGCAGTGTCACATGCAAGTCACTTTCAATAAAGAAGAATAGTTAGCAACCAATAATGCAAAAGAAATAGAAACAATATTGAGTATGAAATGGTGAGGGAAACTAGAAAGAGTTCAAAAGAAGAAGTTAGCTAAATTTTAAAATATTGTTCTCTGAAACAATGCCCTATCACTTAATGTTCTTAAGAATGGGGCTAAGAATGATATTCTAGGTTGCATAATTAAAATAGATAGACCCTCAAGCCCCCAGACTGATATATAATATAGACGTGACAAGTTGGTCAAACCCCAGGGACAAAGAAAGCACTAGAGCTAGTATGGCTCTTTTCCTAGTGCATATATTAGGGTTTTAATGATTTAAAGACAAATTTGGTTTGAACTAGACTAAGGATGAATCAAATTTTAGAGTGAATATTTTAAACCTAAATTAACCCTATCAATTCGAATTAGTGTATTAGCTAAGAAATATCTCTAAGAAAGGGGAATTGACTACACGAAATTAACAACAAACCCAGTTAATTAACTAAATAAGGAAAACTATAACTAGAATAAGAAATTGACCAAACAAAAACACTCAATTAAACACAAACATCAACTAAGTAACTCCAAAAAAATGTTTCACCATTAACTAATGGAGTAGACTAATGACCAAGAAATACAATTAAGCTAATAAACACTAATTAATTTAGAGTTTTGACAAGTGATTGAAGGATTTAATAGTTTAGGGGATCTGATAGATCGACTAAGAATTGGGAAATAATGAATCAAAATAAATAATAAAAGTGAAACAACACCAAGCAACATGGAAGATTTGGTTAGGATCATTTTCCAAATAGTGGTTCATGGGTGGCATCGAGTGTATTTAGGAAAACTAATCACTAAATCACATTGTGTCCAACTTTATGAGGATCAATCAACTAGGGTATAGGTGATCCTACATAACAATCATTACTAATCTTGGTTTGTAGGTGTGTTTATTCTAGTGAACTTGGTGACAAGGGTTGGTATAATTTGTAGGAGAGGGATTTTCACTTTTTCTTACCCCCTATCCAACTTATAGCATGATATGTTCTTAGTGTAGAAGGGACGACATGACTAGGTACTTAGGTATCACACATAAGTTAGTAGAATAGAGGGGTATATGAGTTGAGAGGAAAAATATCTAAGTATGCACAAGTGGACTTAGGTGTTTCCCTTCCAAGCCTTTAAATGCCTCTTTTCTGTATACCTTAGGTGGTCTCATAGTTCAAAAACTAATGAAAGTGATAGGGAGAGTGATAAAACAATAAAATTACATTATAAAACAAAAATAAATGTTACACATAAATACTCCCATAACACGGTACCAAAGTGCCTTAACATTTCCAAAATTTCCAACATGAGGGACCTAGTTGATCATGATAAACTACAAAAGTGGGGAGAAATAAAAATATGGAGATGTTGATAGATTGGCATTCTTCTACAACTCTAGATATTGTGTGCAAGAGATCCTCTCACTTCTAAGGATAGGTTCCATGGAATGGTGGTGGACGGTAGTCAAAACCCTAGAAAACTAGGGTTTTGGATGTAAAATGGGAGGCATGTGATGAAAATGCAGTAGGTAACAAGTAGGTTGCATCTATGAATGCTAGATCGACCTATCCTCCTTGCCCTAGAATTACATAAATGTTTATATGATGGTCTAAGGTGTCTAGGGTAAGTGAGAATCACTTTGGGTAGAAAAATTTAAAAATAGGTTTTAGGGTTTTGGGGAACAATGGATGTTCTTTCCCACCATGACATGATGTAGATGGAATGAAAAAAATGGTGACCAAAAAAAGTGGTGGTGGAGAAGGAATTTAAATCATGATGAATAGTGAAGTGGATTCGTAGAATGACCATTCAGGATATAATGTGTGTGGTGAGTAAGGAGTGCCATGACCCTTGTTGATGTAGAATGACCAGGATAGTGTTTGGGTAGATTGACTGATCTAGGTGGAATGACTATTATTGCTTGGGGTAGAACATCCATTCTATGGTACAATGGTCATGGTGGAAATGATAGAAATGTTAGGGTTGCATGGGGATTGGGAACTCGTGTGGAATGGTCGTGCAAGACAAAATGTTGTTCTGGTCTAAGATTGCCATGAAATTTTCTCATGATATGGATGGTCATTCTGGCTTTATCTTCAACTACATTAAACCATGTGATCTTGATATTTCTGTAGCAAAACCAACGTTGTCAGGACAACTATTTTAAGGGATTTATGATGAAGTGCCATTCTTGACTTGATCATAATGGATCTTCATACTTCAATGTGATATCTAAGACTTATAGGATGAATCAAAGATGACATTGGGGGTCTTATAGACTCCTCCATCATCCATCACTATTCGTTGAGGCTCAAGTACTCAAAGCATTAAGGAAAAGACATTCATAATGACTTGTTTTGTTTTGATTATTTGCAACCCAACAGTTCAGATGCAAAATAGGAAAATGAAAATGGGAAATGCAAGTACAAGGTCATCTTTCTAGTTGGACGTTGTTAAAACTTTGTACAATTTCATGAAAATGTCTGGTTGGAAGAAGAATTAGTTGTTGAAGCATAAAAAATTGTAAATGTCTTATCCAATTGCATGTTGTTGTGCAAAAAATGACCCAACCATTGGTAAGGAAACGAACCATGCACAAAAGGGGTGCAATTCCTTTTCCATCGAGATCAGTTTCATTTCATGGTGCGACTTTATCTTACTCCCAACCAAATGTGAGGAGTTGAAAAATGTGATGAGTTACAATTATGCGTGTTGGTTTTTGCCGCAACCAGATAGCCTGTAAGTGAAATTGACAAGGTTTTGGAAATAAGAATGCATTATATCCATCTTAAGATGCTTAATGATAAAAAAGACACAAGATGAAGACCCAACTATGGGTTGATAATGGTATTTCATGATGGTATGAAAAATATGTAAGAAACCAAGATAGATGAGATTCTTAAGGAATACAATATGATAAAAGAAAACAAGTTGAGTATTTTTTTGAATGAAAAAATGTATTTAACCATATTGTAAATAATTATTGACATCTATATTCTTTGTTAAATTACAAAATTGATAACTAAAAGAATTGGCTATATAGGTACATTCATAACACATTATTGAACTTTCCTATCTTAATATAGAATAGAAAATTTCTATGAAGATCTCAAGTAGTTTGTAACATTATGAGTCATTTTATCACCCCTACTTCATACATTTGGGAGTGAAGTATTTGATAACATAACAAACAATATTTTAAATCTCATAAATTCAATATGCAATACAAATAGAAAAACAGTGTGATTAAAATTTTCGAATGACTTATTAAGATCTGTCATATGATTATATAATATTCAAAAAGATGTTTCACTAAATGGCATAATTTTCATATAATTATACAGGTTAGAAGTCATGTAGTTAACATATGTTATGCAATCCTATGCACAACCATGGATTGGAACATGCTAGGACTGGATAAATCAATGTGTATTCTAGTGTAGGAAGGTGTTTTAAGATTGACCATTTGTGCTTCAAGTGGAGACAAGGGTCAACTAATTGGTCATTGAATTTGATTGACCTTCCTCTACAAAGATGACAAGAGAAATTGAAGTCATTTAGGAGACAGGGGAGCCAAGGGAGTTTTTTGTGTATGGTTTCCCAATGGAACACTCTTTGCACAAGGAAGGATAGAAGCATCATATTCCAGATCTTGATCAAATGTGTCTTTTCGAATATGAGAAAACCACTTAAACAACAAGCATAGGGGGCAGTGAACTTTGGTAAAATATTATAATTTAGATGTATACAATTGATGTATCACTGGATCAACTAAATAAACTAGTGCCAAAATGTGGTGGGGAGAACACACCTCGACAATAGAGGTAAGGATCTTCTATCACCACAATGATGTAGGAAAGCTTGATTTGTCCCGAACACAACCAACTAATTATTGTGGAAGGACGCGACTTAGGCAACATCAATGTCTTTTCATGTTTATAAAACCTGATTTGGACAAGTTATTATAAGAACCACAAGCATAAGGTCTTGTGAGTATTTTAGGAGAAGTAAATTGGGTTCAAAATCAAGGAAGGGGAGAACTAGAGCTAGGTATTTTTGGTGTTAGGTTCCTAATGTGGAGACTAGGATTTAGGGTTTGATCTTGATTTTGAAGTTACACTAAGTGAGAAAGCAATTAAAAGAGATGCAATAATCAAATAAGGTAGTCCTTTCAAGTTAATACTAACAGACTATCAAAAAGGAAAGAGCAAGTACAAAATACTACACTATCAAAGCAATCCTACCAAGAAAACTAGAGGACAATTAACTAATCAAGGCTAGAGATGAGTTGTAGTCTAGTAGTTAAGAAAAATAACAATTAGGGAAATACAATAGCCCTGACTACTAAACATTAGAAGAAGAAATATAAGAACAAATAGTAACTACTCTAGCAAGGACTAGCTATCATGAAAAATGTAAATGACTAAGTAAACAACTAAAGGGCTAACTGATAACACTATCTAAGTAAGGCAAGTATTTTGGATTTTAGCAACTAATGTGAAGTGTGGTCCGTTTTAGCTAAATGTGAATATTTCTTAGGTTGGGCTTTCATAACATGCAAACATCACTCAATAATATAGGTTATCAATCCAAATAAGCAAGTTAAGTGATAGTTAATTGCCCTAATCTACTAATTGGCCATAGTTGAAATAGGATGTGTATAGGGGAACTAGTCCCTATCATGCCCTATCTAACCTTGCAAGTCTCATTTGACTACGGTTGATGTGGAACTAAACTAATACCTAACAAGTATTGGTTTCTGGTATGGAATATTTTATGGAAATTGGGTGCCAAGGTTAGTACTTTAGTGAAGGATGGTGGAGATGAGGGGTTTAGACCTCACGTCACCTCCTATCCAGCTTGTAAATAGCTCCAAGCCAAATGCAATAACCATATCCAAATGAGCTACTTAGATCTCTCACTTATGGGTAGGAGGGCGGAATGGTATGAAGGAAGATGGGTAGCTAGACAACGATCCACTAGTTGGACATAGGAGCAAAATTCCAAATTCACCCATTTCCCTTACTAGTGGCATACGGGACCCACTAATTATTATAAAAATTTAATCACATAATAATATATGGAAAATATGAAAGAAGTTGAATATCAACATTGAAAAACAAAATCACAATGTTTGCATATTATTTCCCCCAAAGATTGCATCAACCTTACATATTTTTCCACAAACATCCCACCATGGGGGCTTAGCTACTCATAGTGTAAGAAAAGGGGAAAGAATAAGGAATAGAAGAGAAATCACAATGGAGATTAATGGAGACTCTTCTATCTTCACCTCGAGATGTACATGGACAAACACCTCCCTCCTTGATGGGTGAATAGCATGAAAAGGTAAATGGAAATAATTAAAACCCTAGAAAACTAGGATTTTGTGGTGGAGGTAGTTAGAAATGAGTGGAGGGGAGTTGAGAATGAGTATGTATGGATGCTTGGTAGCGCTAACATTGTTCTCCCAGTTGCCATGAATGCTTATAAAGTGGCTTGTTAAGAATAGAGCTAAGTGGGAGTACTTACGTTAATAGACACAAGGGAAGAAGTAGGGTTTGGATGGCAACACAGTCATTATGGGAAGAGTGGTCGTGGTGGGTGGATGGTGGAATGGGTGTGCTAATGTGGAATGATTCTGGTGGTGGTCGGTAAATAAAAAAGGAAATTTGGGTTTTGGGGTCATGGTAGCACTACCGTTTTCTCTAGTACAACCATGGTGACAATGAGGTAATATGATCATGCTGAGCAACACAACCTTTTTGGAGGGTTGAACTTGGGTTATTTTCCTTGACCTGACCGTTCTGGAGTCTTGTAAGTATATTCGTAATGGGGTCTTCTTGACACAGATGTTCTAGCAAGAATGGTCATACAACTTGAGTTAATTTTGATCACTTCTTCCCTGTGACCTTTTTGATGGGTGAACATCCATATTTTTGCATGATCATCGTGCTAAGGGTTCTTCCTTGCACCTTTGTCTTCATTCTACTCATATGTGGTGGTCCTTGGCTTGTCTAAATCTTTAGCGACTAGGTGTATATCAGGAAAGCTCTAGGGATCACTTTGGGCTTCTCCAAGGGTGAAGAAATCCAAAAATCCTCCTTCTTGTATCCTCTCCATCCAAAGCATGGTCAAAGTACCTTTAAAAATGCAAACAACATCCCTAAGCACACTTGACTATTAAACCATTTATTGAGGGAATAGCATGCATTATTAAACATCTTGATGTAAATTATGGGAAAATTACCACACGATGACAACCCAATTAAGGGATTCATTACCAACCCAAGCTTAAAACGTATGTGTTCTCAAGTATGCTCCAATTAAATACCTTTCCAATGTAATTCAAGTAGAAATGATGAAAACATTTCAGTAACATGAAACATGCTTCGACTAGATATACTTCAACCTTGACTATAAAAAAAAAGAATATTGATTTCAATTATATGGCATCTAGTAAATGATAAAATATTTCATAAGCTTTCATGTATATTGTATCATCTAGTAATATTCAACCCATTCTTGTTAGGTAAGTAGTTTTCACGTTTAATCCACACTTGGTGACTCACTTGGCTTGTGTCGGTTAGGCGATCCAGGGTTGATTTTCCCTAACCTAATAGGCATAAAAAGAGAAGAAAGGGTTACAAAAATGAGTTGGGGTGATGTTAATAGTGCACCCTTCATTTCATTTTTTCCTTGAGATGCCACTACAACAATCTCTAATTTTTCTTCTTCTTTTATTTTATCCCTCTATAGGGGGCACATGGTGGTGGTAGAAATCAGAACATAGAGTTCTGGTCACTTCCACTTATGTGAGGTATCCAAGGATTTCTATGCTCTCTTTAGCATCTTTTTATGGGGCATAGAAGTAAGTAAGAAGGGATGGAAGAGATAATGAGTCAAACATGGGTCATTAGTAATGGATTTTCACCAAAGAGGTTCATGCATGCACACAAGTCCTATAAACATCACAAACAGGGGAAAATCATAACAAAATTAACAATCACATAAAGCATATTAAGCTTTTACAAATTATGGAAAACCCTAAGCATCTAATGCTTGCTCTGAGTTCTTATTATCATTCATTCCAAATATAGAGAGATGAAACACATTTATAAATTTGAGCATTCAAGTATATAAATTAAGATATCATGTGGAATGATGTGAGTTGCATTCATCAAATGTCGTGAAATTAGTCATTCAAGATTGATATTAAGTTCAAACAAGCTTTTTGGGAAAAATGATCATGTTTGGGAAAAAAATTGGACAAAATGGTGTTGAATGCTCGTATTCATATCGAGATCCATACTACTAACTAGTAAATAGCATGAAAGTAATCCTAACTACAAACACACAAGAAATAATAAAAAGTACACGTAATGCAAATGTAATTATGGCATGACAAAAAGAGCAATTTTTTTTACAAAAATATGAAAAAATGAAAGAACGTAAACTAAATGGAATGCATGTATATGAATTCCAATAAACAAGTATGGCTGCAAAAATATAAATATTAGTTAGACTAATTAATCATCTTTAACAAAAGTTTTGAACGTGGAACATAGAGGAACATGGGGGTAAATCACGGATTTACCGTCCTACCACACCAAGATTCTAAATCTTAATGGACTAAACAATATATAGAATATTAGAATAGTAAGTTAATGAACTTGAAGCTATGCTTCCCAATAATCAAGAGGAAAATATATGGGCATGGTAGAGCCATAATAGTTGTTTTGTGGAGAATTGATGTATTGTCTTTCTGGCACCATGGTTGTGTTGTGTGGAATGGGAATTGTGGTTACTTTCCTGTAACCTTTTCAACTCACCTTATTTCTTCTTTTCTCAATATTGATATTCTCCTTGATTATTTCCTCCATGTATCATCCTTCGATTAGTGTACATGCTTTAACATGATTCTCAAATAGAAAAACCATAAAGTGTTGTTTTTGTGTTTCTTAGAAGTGTAAAAGAAAAATTATAATAAAATAATGTTTTGAGCTAAACCTCAAACCATGGAGGTTTTTCTTACACATGCATTGGGTTTGGTGCCTTTGTCTGAGCTTAATGTTCTTCTATCATCAACCATTTAAAAGCAAGGCATTTCCTTCCTTAAAGTAGGTGGTCCTCTCAAGAGTCTTAAATATATGGTCTTTTTCCCAAGGGTTTTGAAAATTCTCAAGATTATTTTCATTACATTTCCCTTCATTTGGGTCATCATAAGGGATCTCAAAATAACATTCATCAGCATTGAAATCTTGTCATTCAGTTGTGGTGAACATATAAATCTTTATCTTCTTTTCAAGCTAACATTATCAAAGTGTTAGTGTGCACCTTGATCTTTGTATTGGCTGTAGAAAAGTATGGTCTTCTCAAGATGATGGGAATCCTCTATTCTTCTATCTCCATATATAAGACATGAAATCATCTATGAATTCCATATATAACCTTGTCCACTACCACCAATATGGCATTCACCCTACTCATGGATATCCTGGTAGATCCATCTTCCAAGTGAAGAAGAAGTCAACTAGCATCAATTTTACCCACTTGAACTCCATATAAACATTATAGGAAATTATATATGAAACCAATTATCGATCACGCTCAATGTATCAAGGGATAAATGGAATACTTGGATCACCCTTTTTCCTAGGGAATGGGGTTGTCAAGTATGAAGCACACTTCCTCCAGAAACATGATCTTCTTGGGCAACCTCCCCATTGTATTCCTCTAGAAGGTAAAAGCATCCTTAAGAAATTTGGAATAAGATGGAAGTTCTTGATTGCATCAAGCGATGGGAATTTTACCTTCACTTGTCTAAAAATCTCAAAAATGTAAACATTATGTTTTTTTCCCTCTTGACGGAGGGATATTCTAGATCCTCGATGAAAGTGGACAAATATAAGTTTCTTGAAGATCTTGGATAATCACAATAGGACTTCTTGATGCAGTGGGTGAGATACTGGATAGTGCAAACTGAACAAGAGGTAGTACACATGGTTTAATCTTCTCACAAGATGGTGGGATAGTAGAATGTATAGCGCTCTTGGTACTCTCATAAGACACTTCTAGCAGTGGTACTTCAACATGAATCTTTTCAACTTACCTCTTTCTCTTCTTATGCTTCACAAGAACTTTGCCACTCTTCAATATAGTTACCATATTCTTTTGGTCAAGGGAGGAGGGGGATCTTGTGTAATCTTGGATACATGATAAAAGATGTAATGAACCTCCTCATTTTTGTAATCTTGGATACATGATAATTTCTTATGAATTCGTTTTTTATATCCACTCGTGTGACAACCACAGTTTTAGACAAATATAATTATTTATCCTTGACCTTGACAGAAAAAGGGAACAAGGTGAGTTAGATGGATTCGTCTATAGGTATTGGTGTTCTGAAGGTATAACATGTCTCAAGGAAGGAGTCCACATTATTGTACGTGTTTTCATTTTCCAACCCAAAAAAGGTTGGTAGAATTTAAAGAAGAACGTGTGTTATAGAAAACTATTGTCCTGAAATTAGGTCCACTCTTGTTGCAATAAGTGAGTTGTATTTGCCTGGAATAAAACAAATCATGACATGTCCTATACATAGGTGCACGAGGTGGTGCTTCTATTTCCTCTTGGTTGTGTACATTCTAGTCTCACATCTCATCTAATGAATTTTGATTGTGCCTATTTTTTTTCCTTTGCCTCCTTATTTGTGTATCCTTAAAGATGGAATCAATAGAGATAGGTTGACATATGAACATGCACTAAGTGTAACTTACACAAGGAATGAGTAAGAAATAGAAAGTAAGTTATTCAATTTGAATGCAACAGTAACTCAAAGAATAATGAACAACAATGGTGATGGCATTAGGAAAAGTCCAAGAAAATAGAAAATCTAGGCCAAGATCCACTCTCCCTAGAAATAGTGCTAGAATTCTTGAGGTGCCATTGGAGAAACTAACTAAACTAGTGCCCAAAGGTGACAGGGAGAAAACACATCAACTATAGTGATAAGGTTCCTACTATCCCTAGCAACAATACTAGAAAGCTTGATGTGTCCCACTGATAAGGAATTGAACTGGTGCCCAATGGTTCTATGGAGAACACACCTCAACTAGAGAGCTAAGAAGCTTTTTCTCCCCAGCAAAAACATCAAAAATCTTGATGTGTCCCAAGCACACTCAACCGATTGATGTATCTATATGAGATTTAGGAAACACCTATGCCTTTTGATATTTAATAAGCCTAGTTTAGGAACACTCTTATCTCAATTCGCATGTACACGGGCTTGAGAGTAGTATAGGAGTGGCAAGTTGGGGTCAATCCCAAGTGAGAGAGCGGGCAGTAGAGCTGAGTCTATTTGGTGGTAGGTTCCTAATTCAAAGACTAAAATTTTAGGGTTTGATCTTGATTTTGGTTTTACACTAAGAGAGAAAGTAATTGGAAAAGATGGAAGAATCAAACCTAAGTTAACACTATCAAGTAAAGAATAATTAATTATGCAAAGCAAAGAGAAAGCACTTAAGACCACAATAGAAAATCAATCCTAACTAGCAAACTAGAGTACAATTTACTAAGCATGTAAAGAAAGGAGAACTAGTCTATCAGTTAAGAAAAAAGAGAAATTAGGAAACTACACTAGTTATTGACTAACAAATACTAGAACAAGAAGCTAAGAACAAACCCTAATTACTCTAGCTAGGAGTAGAAATCATGCATAGGGCAAATGACTAAGTAAGAAGTAAAGAGGCTAACTATGTTAATACTAGCTAAACAAGGAAACAAGATATATGTAGAATATAACCATTAACAAATGAAGTCACAATATTTGCATATTTTTTCCCTAACCTTTGGTATCAAATTGACATTTTTAAACCCAAACAACCCAACAAGAGGGACTATATACTCATAGGACAAGAAAAGAAGAAAGAAGGATAATAAGAGTAAAATACTATGGAAGTTGATGGGGACTTTTCCTTCTTCACCTCCAGTGTTAGATGGATGAGTAACTCCCTAC
This sequence comes from Alisma plantago-aquatica, assembly GCA_963693085.1. Classification (NCBI taxonomy): domain Eukaryota; kingdom Viridiplantae; phylum Streptophyta; class Magnoliopsida; order Alismatales; family Alismataceae; genus Alisma; species Alisma plantago-aquatica. Next base: position 166,449,370 of record OY856415.1, read on the forward strand.
TTGGTGGATGAAAAGAATGAAAAGGTTGATGCAAATGATTAAAATTTTAAAAGTTAGGACTTTGAGGTGGGGATGGGCGGAAATGAATGAATAGTAGATGGTTGAATGAAGTATTAGGAGTGATAACCTTGTGATCCCAACCTCCACTAATTCTTATATAGTGGATTTTTAAGAATAGAATTAAGTGGTAGCCATTAGGTAGAAAGAGACAAGGGAGGAAATTGGGTTTGAGTGGAAGCACAACAAATTTGAGTAGAACAATTGCGGTGGGTGGATTGTATCATCCCTGACCTAGGTTATGGCTTAACCCTAGACGTTTTTCTTAAGAAAGTTATTTACAAACTTGTTCTAACCTTTTGAAAATTAATTAAGAGTCTTTGTGAAGTTTATTTTCAAATGTGAGCTTAATTGCAAACTATTCATGCATTATATGATAGTTTGAGTGTAAAGTGCAATTTACCTAAGATGAGGGATTACATTGCAATATAACACATGTTGAATGTGTCCTAAGTGTTTTAATATCATAAGAGAAATAATGATGCTAAGTGGTGGTTTGAGGAAAGCCTAAATTCCAAGTATTGAGCTTGTTTGAATAATGCTAGTGCCTTGTGTACCAATTTTGGTACAAATTGTAATTTACCCAAAATGTAGGATTGATATGCAATCTGCCACCTCTAGAGTGTCCCTACGCCCTCTATGTATCATTTAGAGGAGAGATAAAGTAGGAGACGTGATGTTTGAACCATCTTTGAGTAATGGTACTCTTGATGATGAAAAGACTAAGAAAGGATTAAATTTAAAGCCCTTAATTGAGTTGTATCAAGTTGAAGACTTGAAATGAGAGTCCCTATCAGCCATGGAGCTATAGAGGAGGTGTCCTATCGGTTTTTGGACCCTTGGATTTACCCATGATGGGCTAAGAACCTTAAGGAAGTCATATGTATCAGTTTGCAACTTTTCTTTGGAAAATATTGCGTTGAATATAATAAAAATATGAGTGGAAGAAGCTTGCCCTAGAAGATAGCCAAAAGGGCGACCCTTATGCTCTGCATTATCCTTAAGTTCTTATTTTGCATAGCATGATAAATATGGGATGCATTCAAATACATGTGTCAATCCATGCATGGCCATGTGGCACTTAGTAGCTTAAGGTAATGACACCTCTTACACTTTTTTCATAAAACACAAGTATAAATACCCTTCCCTTCACCTATTAGTAGAATTTTTGGATCTTGTTACCATATTTCCCTTAGATATCATGCATATAACTCTAGTATCATGCATAGTGAAGGAGAGTTGATCTTAGAGCGTGGTATTGGCCAAAGAGAGGAATATCGGCCAAGCAAGGTGATATCAATCTAGCAAGGCGATATTGGCCATAAGCAGTGAAGATATCGTGCAAAAGCTAAGGATCTCAAGCCTTGGATCATATAGAAGCTTATCCTCAACCTTAGGAACATGAAGCTTTCGATCTTGGAGACTTTGAAGTTGTTCATAAGGCAAGTTATATAACTTGAACCCAACTATGTTATTATTCACCTTCAATATTGTTGAACTTGATGATCTACTTTCAATTTCAAATTCCTTTGATTAACTAATGTTCCCTTGAGTTTCAAAAGTATCTTAGGACTGTTTTCCATGATATAGAACATTCATGACAAGAATCTAGAGGTAGATGATGATGACATCATCATGGTCCAACCCGATATTGTGTTGAAGCCCCTCTAACCCGATATGATGGAGTGAATACACCATTAGCACGATATGGTGATAAGTAGGTACCTCTTGCATGTTATGATCATGAAGTGCACCCTTGTGCATGATATGTTGTTAAGAATAAACTATGTGCATGATATAAGGTCAATTATATATATCCTATATACGATATGGAGTCAAACATATGGTCCAACCTGATATAGTAAACCCTAGAGGATAAGTAATTTGATATGTTGATGTGAATCCACCACCGAAATGATATAGTCAGAAGTGTATATCCCATGGGCAATATGAGTAATACATATACACCCCTTAAGAATGATATGGGGTCATATATTAACCTTATGCACGATATGGTGTTAGCATTATACCCTAACCCAATATAGGCAGAAACCCTATTTGATGATATGAAACTCGATATATGAAACCCAAGATGATGGGTAAACCAATATAGTGGTGAGTGATACCACATGAACGATATGAATGATATTTCATGAATGATAGGAGTAGCACCTACTTATACCTTGTGAATGGTATGAGGTCAAATTCATACCTCATGCATGATATGGTACACTCTACCCGATATGGTGGAAAACCCTAGATGATAGATTGAAACCTGATATACCCTATCCTTTGTGTAATGGATTGTTGTAAAATAATTCAACTAGATATCTATCTATCATGCAATTATATGATAGAACTAATCTTTAAAGGAATAAAGGGTTATGAGATTAATGGACTACCCAACTTGGTAACCTAATATGTTAACCAACTTGGTAACCCAATATGATAGTCAATATAGTAACACAATATGACAATCCAAAAATGAAAACTGACATGGTATTTCCACTTCAAAGATACATGATGAAGCATACACTCTATGCCTAATATGGTACACATCTTGTGCATGATATGGTATCAAGTATACCATTATACCCGATATGAAGTCAAGCATCTAGCTCATGTACGATATAAGAATAACTTTAACTAAGTGATAGCTAACCCGAGATGGTTACACGATATGGTGCTAGGAAATACACCCTAAACACGATATGATGATGTGGTTTTAACATATGACCAATATGGATACACGATAGGATGTGATGGTGGTATCTCAAATACAATGTGATAGCATATATACACCATTATGCCCGATATGGTAGGTATGGTTCAATCTAATGAATTTGACTAAGTGATATATATTGTGTGTCATGTTAAATGCAATAATAAAAGAGTATGAGTTTAATCCAATCTGATAATGATGAATTAATGTACCTTAAGAGGAGAATTGATCCAACTTAGTAAAAGTATGATGCAATTATCATCCTAATAAGGATAAGACATTGAAACTTTTACATGTGTGATAAACATGTTAATAAGTCTGCATTAATACTCTAATATGAGTGGAGTATGAATAAGGATTTGATTCAAGATAATATGATCTTGAATCCTTAATTTGTTAATAAGGGGAAAACCTAACCCTAATGAAGGGTGATGGTATGCACTTACAACCCTAGTCAGTTAGATTGAGAAATCCTAACCCAAATAATGGGAAGGATGTATTTCTCTTATATCGAATAGTGATGATGTGAGTTTGAAATCCTATTTGGTTAAAAAAGGCAATCCTAACCCTAATAATGGGAAGGATGTAATTCTCTTAAATTGCGTAGTGATGTCATATATTGTTAGATTTTTTTATCATGAAGTGCTAACACTACTACAGAAATAACCTTTGGCGTCGGTTATTTAAGGCCTAAGGCGTCGGTTTCCAAGCGACAACCAAGTGGGCACCGCTAAAAGTCGTCACCTTCAGCGTCGGTACCCCAACCGATGCCATAAACATTCCCGCCACCAAAAACGTGCCAGCAACAGGACTGTCAGCGTCAGTTCTTAAAGAAAACCGACACGATAACCTTATTAAAAATGTCGGTTATTAAGTAACACCAGACACCATACCCCTTCCCACCACCAAAAAGGGACCAGCAAGGTCATCATCAGTGTCAGCTTTATATAGGTAACCGACACCATATCCATAGCCACTATGGATGTGCTATCCAGCACCACTGTGGTACCTGGTAAGAATCTACTAATAACCAACACCATCAGCGTCAGTTTTTATTCTAATAACCGACGCCATATCCCCCGCCACCACAGTCGTGCTACACAGAACGACCATGGTACCTGGCCGCAATAGGCATCAGGTTTACAGATAACCGACGCCAGACGGGGATAAAGACATCGGATTTACACTAACAACTGACGCCTATGTGTTTTGTTGTCAGTTTTACGCAAATAATCGATGCCTATGTTCTAATTTTTTTTTCTTATCAGTTTGCAGGCCTACTGTATGGCTGGTCAGCAGGATGCATAACCTACAGTTCAGTTCTGAATTGTAGGTTTACATCATCCATTGATATCAGCTAACAATAGGCCACAAACCTACAAAATTAACAATATAGACAATATTATATATTTATCATGTGATTCACACACATGTATAAGCACATTTAATTCATATTATTTTTCATCACACACATGTATAAACTAGTAGTTCCATTTCAAATTTCCTCCTTTTCACACACATTTAGCAACCTGCAGTTCCATTCATTACATGTGTCGAGTAACGGTGGCAGTGAGAAGTGAGCAGGTGAGTAGGTGTTGAGCGGCGGCGGCAGGAAGTGAGAAGGCGAGTAGGTGTCGAGCAGTGATGGCAAGCTGTAGGTGTTGAGCAGTGGTGGTGGTGAGCACCGAGCAGGCGAGTGGTGGCCTGAGCGGTGGCGGCGGTAGGCAGAAGTCCAAAGCTCTCAATCGGCGGCGGTGGAGAAAGGAATCCCCAGACTAAAGCTCTCAATCAAGAATGAAACAAAGAAGGGGGAAGAGTCTGGCTCCCACGGGTGCTATTAAGTTAATAATAGGTGTCAGTTATTCAAAACAGTCGACAGATAAAACAATAGGTGTTGGTTATTCAAAACAGCCGACACCTATGTTCAATGATAGTCGTCGGTTTCAACTAGAAACACTGACGTCTATCTACATATGCCGATAAAAGAAAAAGTTTTCAAATTATGACCATAGTTGTCGGTTTCCGTAGAAAACTGACGCCAAAGGGGGTGAAATTTTTCACGGGGACAGTGCTCGTAAACACATCGGCGTCAGTTATGACAAGAAAACTGACGATAAAAATGGGCCCAATTTTTGTCTCGCGAAAAACCTTTAGTCGTCGGTTGGTTTGTTAACAACCGACGTCGTATGTTAAATTTTAGAGGTAATTTTTTTTCATTGGAAAATTTGGATTTGGCAGTCGATTTTGGGTGTCGGTTGCTTATTGAGGAACCGACGCTAAATAAAAAGTGATACCCATGCCTGGACACTCCCCACAGATTTATGTCAGTTTTTGTATTCAACTGACATTGTAGGTTTTAGGCGTCAGTTTTTGTTAACAACCGACGCCTGTAAATGTGACGTTATAAGCCACTTCTATAGTAGTGTAACTATTCAAGAACCATGAGATGATAAACATAGCCAGGTATGAGCTATGATGTTTTATATGGTATATATTTAAATGAGCCTTGTAAGCCATATTAAAAATATGTACAACAAGTATAATGATTGTACAGTCTGATATCTTAAAAGAGAGTTGTTGCCTAGTGAGAGGTGACAAGATAATTATTGAACCATGAGAGCTGTGTGAAATACTTGTACAACAAATGTGTTGAAAACCTTGGTCTAAGGACCTAGAGGTAATAATTACCTATTACAGAGGTAACAATAATCGGTGATGATCTAAGGGTTTGAATACCCAGATCCAGTAATCATGATGATGATGATGTGAAATGATGAAAATTTCTAGTATTGTGGTAAGGGACTGAGATCCCATATGTAATACATTCAAAGTGTTCCAATGATCTTAAAAATACTATACCTTTCTTTCTAGCATTTATTATAATTCATGTTGGAAACTTGGTTGATGCTAAAAGATACTATAATGTACCTGATTAATAAAGTTAAATCTCATCATGTAGTTTCCCTTACCATAGATCCATTCAGCTTCAGAAATTATTGATGGTGAAACGATTTTAACTCGGAGAGCATATTTTTTAATATTCGGGGGTGAAGGATGAAATATATCCATACATCCAACAAAGAATCGATGTCGCACCTTCCTTATTTATCATGGGATGATGTGAATATCCTGACTAAATGAGGAATTGATGTGTAAAATCCTTCTTCATTCTAAGTGGTATCGGGATAGAAGTATAAAATCTCCCGACCAGGTGAGGAATTGATGTTTAATCTTCCTTATCCTTATAATCCTAGAAGGCTCAGTGGTCTTCTCCCAAAGAGAGTGCATGCTATAGTAGTAACTCTATAGTGAAGATGTCGCTATACCCTGACATGCTATTTGTAGATGACACAGGATGTCCAGCCAACAGATGACACGAGATGTCCTGCTAAGTTGTCTCGTACTGATCGAGATAGGTGAGGTCTTGATAGTCGGCTCTGCCATTGACCTTGTATGGTATCGATGCTTAACGTAATCATGGTCGGTTGGAGCATGAATGGTATACTTCATCTCCTTAGGGCATAAGTTTGATTGTAATATGTAATTAGTCATGTCACATATTTGCTTAAGGATTGAATACAAAAGGCATTGGTTGATGTACACTCCTTTTATACATCTTATTTGGATATATGTTATTCATGTTTCTTTATATTCCTTGTAAAGTGAATAGATGATTTATCATTCTACCATAGATAGATGAATTATTTTAAGAGAAGAGATTACTCTGTTCTGCGTATAATAGTGATTAATCCTGCTTGTTAATATAAAAGAACTTCTGCTCAGTTTTATACTGCTTACTTGTGATAATAATATTGTCAGTGGAGAGTTATATCTCACGATAGGAAAATTCTCTCACCCCGTGGGATCAACAATTTTTAGGTGGATGTGCACAAGGAGGTAGAGACCTTACTGCAATGGGAGAACAATAGATGGGATAGCAGTAATAGCTCAGGTTGAGTGTCCTACCTATCGTGTCTTGTAGATATAAGTCCTATGTGTTGTCTCTATACTCTCAGGTCCTTGGAGTCAGTACATAATGGTTTCAGGAATGATCGAAGATTTTGTCTTGTATGCCTGAGGTTTTATGTTGCTTCAGTATATGTTTTGACAGAGCAACTGTTATATGTTTTCCTCGAAGATGAGATGAAACAGTGTATGTACAATGTGAATCATGATATGTATAAGTTTTGGATATCTTAGTGAGAGTTTCCTGGTATTGGATCTCCTTACAAAATGGTTTTAATTCTTAGTGATTTTTTTGTTAATCCAATGTTTATGGCTATTCCACAATTATTACTGGTGATGTCTTGATTTGTTTTGGGTCGTCACAAAGTTTTGGAATCAGAGCTTAAGGTTCGCTGAGTCTATAGAGACATATGAATAAGGTCTTCAGTTTGTTCTAGTATCCTCCAGTATATCATATAGTGACTTTTTCTTATGCAAAAGATAGAGTAAAGATTAAATATGTCTGGAGAACATGAGGAATACATTGTTGAAAACAATGATGTTGCACCAAGAGAAGGTGCAAGGGATCAGGCGAGAGAAGAATGGCTGCCTGAGAATCCCCAAGTTGTTTCAACCATGATAGAGAACCCTACTTTTAATGCTCTCACTGGATTGATTATGAAAGTATTGAGGTGTATCAAGGATTAGATACAAGCAATACAACCTAGATCACCAGTCCTTAATAACGAAATTTTGGGCACTAGCAATATTTCTTATCAACATAGTTATGTTGAAGCAGTAGAGAATGTTGAAAGAATAAGGATACAACATGGAACCAGAGTCTACTACAAGTGTAGGCAAGAAGTCCATTTTATAAAAGACTATCTACTAAAGGATGATGAGGTAGAAATAAGAAAAGATCTTCTCGAACATGAGAACAGATGCCTAGTGGCCTTAAAAAGGGGATGTTTTTGGTGTCGCCAATGCAACAAACACCAAGCGCACTAGGGAAATGGATACCATGAAGGGGAAAAGGACCTAATGTTCCACCAGTTAGAACTCTTGATTTAGCTTCTACATCGATAACAACGCCAACACGACCATGGGGTGTGTATAGGACATGTAATGATTATGGATAGGTTGGGCATATTCGACCCTTTTATCTAAAAAGAAAGAAGGAAATGACCCAACCACCGAGGCAGAGTCAACAAGGCTCTCAAAGGCAACAAGTTAGCAGTGGTACATGAGGACGTGTACAGACGTCCCAAGCAGGGACATCTGCACCAAACAATAGAGCACAATGTTAGAAATAGGCAACGACAAGATTCTATGTTATGAATCAGCCTGAGACAATAATCGATCCATGAATTGAGACAGGTCAGATGAAATTGTGTCATTTTGATATGTCAGTTCATGATTTTATCTGTTAAGTATGAGAAAGTAGTTATTGTTGAGCTTCCTTTGATCAGTCCTATGATGACATAAGGAAGATGAGAACTTACATTCTGCATAGTAATCTTTAAAATGCTTTATAATTTCCTTTATCGGTATAAGAGAGGATGAGGTGTAAAAGAGATGCCTAGAGACATCCAGGGATGCTAAGTCTTATGTTTTTGATGATATAAAAGTAAGGTATATGATACAAACAAGGTGCATACTACCTAATCTCAGTACTTGTATACCTCAGCCAGGTATTCAACTATTGAAGGCAAGGTAAGTATGGGACTCTTAGATTGTTATCTTTCTAATTACTCTGATCAAGTAGTCATTTTGAGAAAATCTAAAGAGAATAGTGAAACTAAAAATATGACAGATATTTCTATCTCATCCTAACTGTAATAAAATATAAACTGAGTTTATCTTAAACTAGTCTGTTTATGAAGAAGTAAAAAGTACACTCCTCATGATAAGAGAAAGGGAACAAGGGAGATGATCCCTGTTCAATAAAGAATGTGTGAAATGAAGATATTTCTTATTATGTGGAAATAAATAAAGTCATTAAATGACTCATGAACAATTGAAAGTTCATGCCATAATTAGAGAAGATGATAATCGTCTTCCTTTGGTAAACAACCCTAGGTGATGATGGGGTGATAGGAGGAATATGTTTCTTTGTGTTTTTTCCCTTTAAGGGACACAACAATCATGAGAGTCTTATGACACTTGATTTGCATGAGTTAGAAGTGGTCTTTTGATGGATACTTAGAAAAGTATCAGTTCATCTTGAACTATGGTTCCAAGATAAAGATATGTGTAATAAGTAATGTCCCAAGATGAAAGAAAAATCCTTTTATATGTCTGGCTTTGGTAATGACAATAGGGAGATGGATATGAAGAGGATATGATGTGTTTTGGCACATGTAATGGATACCATGGTAAGGAATCCTAGTATCCAAGAACTTTCAATGGTATAAGAAAATAAGAACATGACTCTTGATAAGATGAATCGTGTTTGGTTACCTAGAAGGGAAAACTTTAAGATAACTATAGTATGGATATCATATGTTAGGAGTTTATGCTATGCATAAACATAAAATCATTAAGGATGTATCAATTGAAGGAACAATTGTAGAATTGTTTTGGGAAAAAGCTTATCAAGCTAAAAAAGAATTCCTTACAATATCCCTATCCAGATTTGTTGAGGAAGTTTATACATGACATCTAGAGATACCTCTGAGATAAGTTCTTCTTTGATAAGTAGCCTCTCCTTATGACGAGATATAAGACAGATAAAATAAGTCATAAGAAAGTTTAGTATTGTGTCAGCAGATTTGAATGGCATAACAAAAGTATGATAAGACTTGTAGTCCCAAATGAGTGATAGAATGAAATTCTAGTCTTCAATGGGAGAAGAAATGCTAAACTAAGTAGGGGGGTTATGGAAAACTCCCCATATTCAAGAATCTTATTACATAAAAGATGTAAGTTGAGAAGATGACAAATCAATGAGGTTTGACACCTGAATTATTCGAAGTATGAATAGTACTTCTTTGACTTATAAAGTGTTTCCTGACACATAATTTATACTGCACTCATTAATGCAAAGGAAAGTTGAGTGTGCATCATGTATGCCAGATTCTGTGATGACTCTATGTGAAAGGACATTGTAATGGTCAAAGTTCTATGGCATCTTCATGATAGTGAGATGTTACGTGGAGACTTTATGATATGATGCATGAATAATAATTGTCTTCCTTCATTCGGGATTTTGGGGATGAAATCCTTGTTAGGGGTTTATAATTGTAACATCCCTGACCTGGGTTATGTCTTAACCATAGAAGTTTTTCTTAATTAAATTATTTACAAACTTGTTCTAACCTTTTGAAAAGTAATAAAGACTCTTTGTAATGTTTATTTTCAAATGTGAGCTTAATTGCAAACTATTGGTACATTATATGATAGTCTGAGTGTAAAGTGCAATTTACCCAAGATGAGGGATTACATTACAATATGTCACATGTTGAATGTGTCTTAAGTGTTTTAATATCATAAGAGAAAGAATGATGCTAAGTATTGGTTTGTGGAAAGCCTAAATTCCCAGTATTGAGCTTGTTTGAATAATGCTAGTGCCTTGTGTACCAATTTTGGTACAAATTGTAATTTACCCAAAATGTAGGATTGATATGCAAATTTCCACCTCTAGAGTGTCCCTACTCCCTCTATGTATCATTTAGAGGATAGATAAATAAGAGTATGCTATGTTTGAACCATCTTTGATAAATGGTACTCTTGGTGATGAAAATACCGAGAAAGGATTAAATTTGAAGCGCTTACTTGAGTTGTATCGAGTTGAAGACTTGAAATGAGAGTCCCTATCGGCCATGGAGCTATAGAAGAGGTGTCCTATTGGTTTGTTGACCCTTGGATTTATACATGACAGGATAAGAACCTTAAGGAAGTCATATGTATTGGTTTGCAACTTTTCTTTGGAAAAGATTGCGTTGAATATAATAAAAATATGAGTGGAAGAAGCTTTCCCTTGAAGATAACCAAAAGGGCGACCCTTATCCTTTGCATTATCCTTTAGTTCTTATTTTTCATGGCAAGATAAATATGGGATGCATGCATATACATGTGTCAATCCATGCATGTCCACATGGCACTTAGTAGCATAAGGTAATGATACCTCTTACACTCTTTTTCATAAAACACAAGTATAAATACCCTTCCCTTCACCTATTAGTAGAATTTTCAGATCTTGTTACCATCTTTCCATTAGATATCATGCATATCACTCTAGTATCGTGCATAGTGAAGGAGAGTTGATCTTAGAGCTTGGTATCGGCCAACGAGAGGGATATCGGGCAAGCAAGGTGATATCAACCAAGCAAGGCGATATTGGCCATAAGGAGTGAAGATATCATGCAAAAGATAACGAGCTCAAGCCTTAGATCCTATATAATCTTATCTTCAACCTTAGGAATGTGAAGCTTTGGATCTTGGATATTTTGAAGTTGTTCATAAGGCTGGTTATATAACTTGAACCCAACTATGTTATTATTCACCTTCAATATTGTTGAACTTGATGATCTACTTTCAATTTCAAATTACTTTGACTAATTGGTGTTCCCTTGAGTTTCAAAAGTATCGTAGGATTGTTGTCCATGATCAAGAATGTAGAGGTTGATTATGATGACATCATCATGGTCTAACCCGATATTGGGTTGAAGCCCCTCTAACCCGATATGATGGAGTGAATACCCCATTAGCACGATATGGTATTGAGTAGGTACCTCTTGCACATTATGATCATGAAGTGCAGCCTAGTGCATGATATGTTGTTAAGAATACAATATGTGCACAATATAAGGTCAAGTATATATATCCTATATACTACATGGAGTCAAACATATGGTCCAACCCGATATAGTAAACCCTAGAAGATAAGTAATATGATATGTTGATGTGAACCCACCACAGAAATGATATAGTGAGAAGTGTATATCTCATGGAAAATATGAGTAATACATATACACCCCTTAAGAACAATATGGGGTCAAATATTCACCTTATGCATGATACGGTGTTAGGATTATACCCTAACTGGATATGGGCGGAAACCCTAGTTGATGATATGAAACTCGATATATGAAACCCAAGATGATGGGTAAATTGATAAAGTGGTGAGTGATACCACATGAACGATATGAATGATAGGAGTAGCACCTACTTGTACCTTGTGAACGATATGAGGTCAAATTCATACCTCATGCACGATATGGTACACTCGACCCGATATGGTGGAAAACCCTAGATGATAGATTGAAACTCGATATACCCAATCCTTTGTGTAATGGATTTTGTAAAAGAATTCAACTAGATATCTCGCTATCGTGCAATTATATGATAGAACTGATCCTTGAAGGAATAAATGGTTATGAGCTTAATGGACTACCCAAACCCGATATGTCAACCAACTTGGTAACACGATATGATAGTCAATATAGTAACACGATATGACAATCCAATAATGAAAACTGACATGGTATTACCACTACAACGATACATGATGAAGCATACACTCTATGTCTGATATGGTACACATCTTGTGCATGATATGGTATCAAGTATACCATTATACCTGATATGAATTCAAGCATCTAGCTCATGTACGATATAATAATAACTTGAACTAAGTGACAACTAACCCGAGATGGTTACATGATATGGTGTTAGGAGATACACCCTAAACACGATATGATGATGTGGTTTTACCATATGACCAATATGGATACACGATAGGATGTGAAGGTGGTATCTCAAATACATTGTGATAGCATATATATACACCTTGATGCCCGATATGGTAGGTATGCTTCAATCCAATGAATTTGACTAAGTAATATATATTGTGTGTTATGTTAAATGTAATAATAAAACTATATGAGTTTAATCCAATTTGATAATGATGAATTAATGTACCTTAAGAGGAGAATTTAGCCAACTTAGTAAAAGTGTGATGCAATTAACATCCTAATAAGGATAATAGAGTGAAACTTTTACATGTGTGATAAACATGTTAATAAGCATGCATTAATACTCCTAAGATGAGTGGAGTAAGAATAAGGGTTTGATTCTAGATAATATGATCCAGAATCCTTAATTTGTAAATAAGGGGAAAACCTAACCCTAATGAAGGGTGATGGTATGCACTTACAACCCTAGTCCGTTAGATTGAGAAATCCTAACCCTAATAATGGGAAGGATGTATTTCTCTTATATCGAATAGTGATGATATGAATTTGAAGCCCTATTTGGTTAAAATAGGCAATCCTAACCCTAATAATGGGAAGGATGTAATTCTCTTAAATTGCATAGTGATGTCATATATTCTTAGAGTTTTTATCATGAAGTGAAAACTGTTCAAGAATCATGAGATGATGAACATAAATAGGTATGAGCTATGATGTTTTTATATTGTATAGATTTAAATGATCCTTGTAAGCCATATTAAATATATGTACAACAAGTATAATGATTATATAGTGTGATATCTTAAAAGATAGTTGTTTCCTAGTGAAAGGTGACAAGGTAATTATTGAACCATGAGAGATATGTGAAATACTTATACAACAAATGTGTTGAAAACCTTGGTCTGAGGACCTAGAGCTAATAGTTACATGTTACAAAGGTAACAATGCTTAGTGATGATCTAAGGGTTTGAATACCCAGATCTAGTAATCATGATGATGATGATGTGAAAGGATGAGAATTCCCACTTTGTGATAAGGGACTGAGATCTCGAATGTTATACATTCAAAGTGTTCCAAAGATCTTAAAAGTACTATACCTTTCTTTCTAGCATTTATTATAATTCATGCTTGAAACTTGGTTGATGCTAAAAGATATTTTAATGTACCTAATTAATCAAGTTAAATCTCATCATGTAGTTTCCCTTACCATAGATCCATTCAGTGTCAGAAATTGATGATGGTGAAATGATTTCAACTCGGAGAGCATATTTTTGAATATGTGGGGGTGAAGGACGAAGTATATCCGTACGTCCCAATGAAGAATCGATGTCACACCTTTCTTATTTATCATATGATGATGTGAATCTCCTGACCAAATGAGGAATTGATGTGTAAAATCCTTCTTCATTCTAAGTGGTATTGGGATTGAAGTATAAAATCTCCTAACCATGTGAGGAATTGATGTTTAATCTTCCTTATCCTTATAATTCGGGAAAGCTCATTGGTCTTCTCCTGAAGAAAGTACATGCTATGATAGTAACTGGATAGTGAAGATGTCGCTATACCTCGACATGCTATTTATAGATCATACAAGATTTCCTGCCAGCAACTGACATGAGATGTCCTACTAAGTTGTCTCGTATTGACCGAGACAGGTGAGGTCTTGATAGCCGGCTCTACCATTGACCTTGTATGGTATAGATGCTTAACATAATCATGGTAGATTGGATCATGAATGGTATACTTCATCTACTCAGGGCATAAGTGTGATTTTAATATGTAATCAGCCGTGTAGCATATTTGTTTAAGGATCGAATATGGGAGAAATTGGTTGATGTACACTCCATTTATACATCTTAGTTGGATAGATGTTATTCATGTTTCTTTATATTCCATGTAAAGTGAATAGATGATTTATCTCTCTACCATAAATAAATACATTATTTTTAGAGAAGAGATTACTCTATTCTTCTTATAACAGTGATTAGTCCTGCTTGTTAATATAAAAGAACCTATGCCTAGTTTCATACTGCTTACTTGTGATAATAATATTGTCGGAAGAGAGTTATATCTCTCACTGGGACAATTGTCTCACCCCGTGAGATCCATAATTTTTAGGTGGACATGCATGAGGAGGTAGAGACCTTACTGTAGTGGGAGAACAACAATTGGGATAGTAGTAACAGCTTAGGTTGAGTGTACTGTCTATCGTGTCTTGTAGATAGAAGTGTTATGTGTCGTCTCTGTATTCTCAGGTCCTTGGAGTCAGTACGTAATGGTTTCAGGAACAATCTGAGATTTTGGCTTGTATGTCTCGAGGTTTTACGTTGCTTCAGTATATGTTTTGACAAAGCAACTGCTATATGTTGTCCTTGAAGATGAGATGAAACAATGTATGTACAATGTGATCATGATATGTATAAGTTTTGGATCTCTCAGTGAGAGTTTCCTGGTATTGTATCTCCTTACAAAATGGTTTTAATTCTTAGTGGTTTTTTTGTTAATATGTTGTTTATGGTTATTCTGCAATTATTATTGGTGATGGCTTGATTTGTTTTAGGTCATCACATGGATGGTGGATATGGTTGTGTTGGTTGGAAATGATCATGATGGTGATGAAAAACTGACAAGGGGAAATTTGGGTTATGGGGTCATGGTAGCATGATCATGTTGTGCAACCAGGATGTGGTGGAACTGAGGTCAAAAGATTGTGTTGGGTAGTACGACCATTTTGTAGGGGGTTGAACTTGGGTTGTTTTCCTTGGCATGACTGGTCGTCTGAAATCTTGGCAGCACTCTTGTGTTGTAAGCTTCTTGGTGCAACCATTTTGTCCAAAATTGCTATACTACTTGAGTTACTTTTTGGTCACTTCTTCTCTATAATTTTTTTGATGGGAGCACAGTCATTTTGTTGCACACCAACCATGCTTAGGCTCTTTTCTTACCCTTTGAACTTCACATTGGTCATCCATGATGCGCCTTGCATGGGATTGATCTTTTGCCACTATGGGTAGGTCGAGGTAGATCTAAGACTCACTTGTGGCTTCTATAAGGGTGAATAAATCCTACGATTCTCCTCCTATCCTATTCATCTGAAGCATGTTCGAAGTACTTGAAAAACATGCAAATATATCTACATTGTTGGGGTTTGGCCTCCTTCTCGGGTCTCGTGGTTGGTGCACCCTTAGTGCTTGACTTTTTTCCTGTGTGAACATTGTGTTGTTGGGTGGCTCCTTGGTTGACTTGTATTTCTTTTTGTTTTCTTAGACGGTAGTTGTGTTTCTAGTCCAGTTTTGTGTGGTGTTGTGTTTGTGTTGTTACATTGTGGTCGAGCTCTATTTCAAGTGATCATTCATTGTCTTCATGATGGTAATCTCTCCAAGCGGTTATGCAAACTCCTCTCCCGATGTACTCAGGGGCTCTTGTATATTGATGAATTCCATCCCAGATAGCTATTTTAGATAGCCACCACAAGGGGTGGACGATGCTGAAATGTACCTATCACATCCCAATATGAGCCTTGTGGTATGTCTTTCTGAAAAAGGAGTTGTTGCTTGGTTACTTGATGAGATATGTCTATCTTGTAGATGTCGTATGGCTTACTTTTAATGTTATTGAGCTATTAAAAAAACATCCATAAGTGATTTTTATCATAAAACCATTTATTGAGAGAATAACATGCATTATGAAACATTCTGATGTGAAAAATGGGAAATTTGACACAAATTGAAGGCCCAATTAAAGGCTTCATCAATAGGTAAATATGATATATTAGCCATTTGGTTAGTTTTACATATACATGATAACTACTCCTCCTTTGTAATATCATTAACACATATAAGATTATCCATTTTTAATGAAACTAGGTATGTTCACTAATTTGAGTATGAGGAATTTTAAAATCAGTTTCTTTCTTACATTTATCTATATAATTGTTTGATTTATCGTCAATGTATAGGGTCGTCGAGTAATTAATGCAGTTCAAATTGTAGAAAAGGAGTCACACTACAAAAACTTGAAGGAAACTCTAACATCTCTAGAACAACTTAGATTATGATAAAGGGAATTTATAATGAGTAGATGTGAGGTCATTTTCTATATAAACCCCAATTATTCATAATTACACATTTGGGGGTATGCCTTGTGCATTATTTAAATAGGATAAAATAAAAGGTCAGATGATTAGGTAGATTGTTAGTCTAGGATTTTCAAACATTATAAAGTAATCCTAAATAGTATGTGATGTTAAGTTTCATGGAATTCAAGTTAGTGATTTGATCAAACTGAGAGTTATTAGAGTTTTCCATAAATGGAAGATAATGGTTTTTTACCATGGGTTTTAATTTGATTTGTTTCTAAGGTTAACCACTAGTCTTTTTACAATCATCATGGTTGTTGTGATGGACAATTTGAATAAGATACTTAATAAAATACCACTCAATCAAATAAAGTACATATTAAGTTTTTGGAATATCTAACTTTATGAGAGAATATGAATGAAAGGATATGGGATATTGAGTTATATATGAACTATAATAAGAAGTGAATTAGAAAATAGTATATGATGGCTTGGAAAGAAATATTGTGGAAATGGGCCTAGTCCAAATGGATAGGATATTATTTGCATAAAATATTATGTGGGATTAACACTCTACACAATTGATTTGGAATCTAGATTCTAGGATGGATAATGTGGCATCAAAGAGGACCTAACATATGGCCAAGCTTGTAGGTGTAAAATAGCCTAAAGTGACTCTTTTGGTGTCATGAATAAAATTATAAATGTGAACTTAACAATCTCAGAATCTAAGATGAGGAAGATGAAAAAGACAATAAAATGATTCTTAATTATTCCTAAAACAACGAGATCAAGAAGAAAATTATTTTTTATTGGATTTGATTTCTTTTCATAGTGGCATGCCCTTAGAAAACATAATGAAATGAAAGAGAACATGTTAGTACTCAATTTTCTCATGTCATTAGTAAGATTATTGATAAAATTTTACAATAAGATGTATTAGGGATTAAACATGATTTATAGTTAGATACAAAATCATTGGAATAACCCCTAATCGATTTGCATTTAATTGTCCCACCATAATGTTGCATCTTACTTGTATCATTACACATTAGTTTGCAATGCACTTTGGACCCGGTGTAAAACTCATCTTGGATTACCTAATTAAGTATGAGAGTGAACTAAATGTTATTTCCTTGTTGCATGAAAACTCCATATTTTGTATTCCATCATTTCCCCCTAACAAGCTAGAACTATTGTCTAAGTTGATTCAACATTTCCCATCCATCATCCATACTAAGATGCAAAGTTATTGAGGATCCTTCGATGCACATCAATTAACAAATTATTTTATATTCCATTTGGTTATCGTGGTTTAGAATCATAGTAAGTTCAATTATATATACATACATACATATATATACATATATATACATATATATATACATATATACCTATATATACATATATATATATATATATATATATATATATGAGGCCATGGTACAAATGAGTACCGAGACAAGTCATATTGTACTATGATAAGCTCGTATAAAACTCATATTGTTAATCGGTGTTTACCTAAGACACATATGATACAATTTTTAAATATTTTTAACATTTACATATTTATATTTGTATTAATACAGTTAATAAAATGTGTACTAGTCAACACCATAACTTATATGTACTATTTATAAGATTACAATCATTTGAACTTAATACCTTAGACACATATATTCTCTCAATTAGGAATGTTTGAAAAATCACAGTCATATCTGACTCACAAAGGTCTCTCCCATTACAACAACTCACAATTGATTTTAAAATACATCCTATTTCAGCAGATGGTCCACAAATGTACTATTGGCATATTCTTTTTGAACTCATTGAAACATATACATCAAATATCTGAAGTCATGTTTTGTTGTAAATTTTTTACAAGCATGTTAATATGAAATGGTTACTTGTAGCTATTTTTTTCGTTGAAGTTCACTTTCATGTATCGTTATTGTTTATGACTAAACTTATTTTACATAACATGTACTTTGAAAACTTTGTAGCCATATTTGTTTGAAAAATGATGCATGGTTTATAGTTTATATGAATATGAGGTATATGCACATCTATATATAACCAACCTAGGAATCTGAGTCTTCAAGTTTTGTTTTATCCTTGTTGAGATTCGCCCCATATAAATATCTAAATGAAAGTTTTCAACATGGATAACCCAAGCAAGTAATTTGGACCGAATCAAAGACAAGCCATGCACATCTTACAATGAGTCGGACAAAACAAGCCCAATACGTAACTCATCCCAAGCTTGTAGGTGTGATAGTAGCCTGAAGTGTCTCTTTTGGTGTCATGAATAAAATTATAAATTTGAACTTAACAATCTATGAATCTATGATAAGGAATATGAAAAAGACAACAAAATGATTATTATTTATTCACAACACAATGGGATCAAGAAGAGAATTAGCTTTTATTGGATTTCATTTTTTATTATAGAAACATGCCCATAGAAAAAAGAGTGAAATGAAAGAGAACATGTCAGTGCTCAATCTTCTCATGTCATTAGTAAGATTACTGGGAGAATTTTGCAAGAAGATATATTAGGGATTAAACTTGATTTATATTTAGATACAAAATCATTACATTTACTCTTAATCTATTTGCATTTAATTTTCTCACCATAATGACGTATATTAAATGAATAATTACACATTCGTTTGCAAGAACTTTGGATGTGGTGCAAAATTTCATCTTGGATTAATCTAATGTAGTAGGAGGGTGAACCAAACATTACCTATTAATTTCTATCTTTCTATCTTGTTGCATACAATCTCCATATTAGTATTCCATCATTCACCCATAATAAGCTAGAACTATTGTCTAACCTTAAATCTTTTGTGTCAATAATCAATTATTAGATCATCTAGCTAATATCTCAAAAAGGCACATATACATATTATACATAACACTAGGATCAAATGACATCCAAACTACCATTGACAATATTTTTGTTTAATTTACAGTATGAATTTACTTATCTCATTATGCATTTAGAGGTTCCAAAAATTCACTCCATCACATCCTACACACCTTAAAAGAAATTTCCTCCTTGAAATTAAGCCAAAATTCAGTCCATCACATGTGGGTTTTCTGAAAGCCTTGAACACGATGAACATTTGAGACAGTTTAGATAACAAACAAATTTATGTGGGTTAACCCATTGCCAATAGTATGGCATGTAGTATTGTTCACCATGTTCATTAATCCTCCATCAAATTCTTCATAGGAAGAGAACCTGAGTTTATGCAAACACATGTGGTATGAATAACCAAAGTCTAAAATCCATGAAGTCGTAAAAATTATGGATGAGGATGGTAGTAGGATTGTGATATAAGAACAACATTTTGATTTTCTCATGCTACAGTAACATATGCATGTTGTTCTTATATTTCACTACCATTCTCCCTATTCAATTTGTTCCTCAACTTGTAACAATCATCAAGGATGTATTTGGTCTTCTTACAATATTTATAGATCTTCCCACTATTGAGCCTGAACTTAGATCTGGAAGTGTCCTACTTAACCTTTTTCATTGTCTGACCCCCGATCACCAGAGCCTCAGATTGGCTAATGGTTGATGAAGCAATCAATTGTTTATCAACCATACATTTGGAATTTAGAAAAGAAATAACATTCTCCACCTTATTCAAAGATTTTGCACAAAAAATAGTTTTCCAAAATTTCTAGTATGAATGGTGTACTGAAAACAATAGAATAAGAGATTTGTCTTCATCTTCAAGTTTAACATCAATGTTTTCAAGATCCATGATAATAGAATTAAACTCATCAAGCATGTTTCTATCACAGATTCTCAATGTCCTACCATATTTAATTGAGGGATTCGATGATCTTCAAGAAAATAGTGTGAATCCTTGTTGTATATCTAAATATTACTATGTGATGTAGAGAGGTACACACTTATAAAAGTTATGGTGTACACTAGATACAAAATTATATCTTATTTGAATTATTTGAACTTAATGTTTTTAACACCTTGGTATATAAATTTTGTTGTTGTATTGTAGTAAAATCTTTTTAATTTATATTTTTTGGAAATTATTTATTTATTATATATTGTATTCTGAACTTGGGACATTGACCATTTTTATGCAATGTCACGTGGTCACTTGGATTGTTTGTATAAAGTGGCAACAAGTGCAATGTGATGTGGGTGAATGGTGAATTATATTGCCAATGGAGTTTGGTATTTGATGCAAAATGATTTGGTTGAAATGAGAATTGGGTTGTTTGGCTAATTAGGTAATCAGTGCCATGTGATCTATTACAATTCAGGAATTGTCTGTTCAATGTGGTATTGGGTGCATTATGCTTTTGAACAGGTTCTTTCTTTTAAATTGTGTAATGTTACAATAGGTAGCTACTAAATGTTAGTTGTTCTGAATGCTATGTAGCCTATCTTGATAAACAAAATTTGGTACATGTTGCATCAATTTAAAGAAAAACTACTGGTTAATATCTTACAAAAATGGTTTTGTTTTGAAGAACTGAGAGTATAATAGCTTTCACTTAATACTTCACCTTGGTAAACATCGACACATATTTTAGTAGAATGTTATTTAACCGCAATCACATATCTAATTATTTGTAGTGCTCGCATGAAACACTAGATAACCGATAGCATATGCATTTTTCTCTCGATGCAACATTCTATTTGTATAATAGTATAACCTGAAAGTCATCTCACCTTGTGTGAGGAGGTGAATGTTTGTGTGATAAAGTGAGTTTTACCTTTACTTTAGTCTAATTCCAAATTTTCCCTCATTATGTTCAATCATGGCCCCAATTTATTTTTTTGGCTACATAATCAATGTTAATACTCAAATTTGAAATGTGACGACCAATGTGATTTGTATACACATTATGGAATTACAAATTAGGTTAAAGTATCACTATATCCAAAGAAATAAATTTGTCAATCAACCTTCACCATCCAGTCCTCAAAATTTTTCTATAGATGCTTCACATTCTTGTGATGTTGTGATCCAAATTTCACTCCAATTGGACTTTTCTACTAATTTCTACAAATTTTCGAATTTATATGCTAAAACCCCCTTTTTGTTTGCCTTTTAATTGACCTTTTCCTGGTCAGGGATCTGCGGCCACTGGGGGGAATGAACCCTGACCCTAGGATAGCAGATTGGAGGCATGATCGAGAGTCAAGGGATCGTCACCTACCTCCACTGATTACAAAGAGGGTGCCTTGAAACTGAAGTTGCAATTGACCAGATGCAACCCCGTTTTGAAAATCAAATTGAATAAAAATGTTTGCCTCACCAATTCAAATGCAACTAGCCCTTTTCCCCTTCTTATTAGCCGGTGTCAAGATCAATCGATTAGCTACCCTATCGACTGCCGCCATGGACCCTGTGGCTAAGAGAAATCCTAAACCTAGACATCATCCACTATAAAAACCCCACCATCAGTTTTGGCGTGCACCTACAACCTCGACCGACGCCCTAGATCCTCTCTCTCACTCTCGTCATCATTTGCTCCTTCATCTTTGGCTGCCCCTCTATCACAATGCCACCTCACTGCGTGCAGGTCTGTGCGGGTTGGTCGAGCAACAATGATCGTTGGATCACAGTCAACAAACGACCAAGACCCAAGATCTATGACTGCAATACTCAGTGCACCCTCCTCCTCTTCCCCTCTCCCACGCATATGCCTGAGAGGCTGTGTGATTCTCGGACGCAAGATCTCGGCCCCAGTCAAAGTTGACCAAGGATCCTACGGATGGAGTTTTTCCCTGCTTTCTCTTTTGGGCTATTTCCATCATTCACCCCTAAGAAGACAAAACTATTGGCTATGTTGATGTAGCATTGCCCGTCCATCATCCATACTATGATGCAAACTTATTGAGCATCCTTCGATGCATTTCAACGAACAAATTATTTAATACGCCATTTCAATGTTTTGGTATGTAATCATATCAGGTTCAATTACATATATGTTCCAATATGAAGCCATGAGTACAAATGAGTAGTGAGACATGTCATATTGAACTATGATAAGCTCATATAAAAACCCATATTGTTAATGAGTCATGGGTTGGGTCCAACCTTGTTTAATGCCTACAAATCTTGGCCCAAAATCAACCAATGTAAAAATATCTGGGTTTCGGAATAGGTTCTAAACAAGTTCGCCTAAGACACAAAGATACAATTTTGACCTTTATATATATATATATATATATATATATATATATATATATATATATATATATATATATATATATATATATATATATATATATATATATATATATATATTTCTATAAATATGGTTAAGAAAATGTGTTCTAGTCCACACCATAGCTTATATGTACCATGTATAAGACTATTACCATTTAACCTTGTTACTTAAAACATGTACATTCTTTGTGTTAGGTAAGTTAAAAAAAGTACAGTCATATCTGACTCACTAGGGTCTATCCCATCACTACAACTAACAATTGGATTTTAAAATACACCTTATTTCAGTGGATGTTCCACAAATGTACGATTGACATATTCTTTTTGAACTCATCGAAACGTATACATCAAAATCTGAAGTTATGTTTTGTTGTAAATTTTTACAAGCATGTTCATATGAAATGATTACTTATAACTACTTTTTTATGAAGCACACTATTCATGTATCGTTATTGTTTATGATTAAACTTATCTTACATGACATGTAATTTGAAAACTTTGTACCCAGATTTATTTGACAAATGATGCATGATCTATAGTTCATATGAATATGAGTAATATGTACATCTACATATATCCAACCTAAGAATCTGAGTCTTTAAATTTAGTTTTCCCCTTATAGAGATTAGTCCCATATAAATATCCAGGTGAAAGTTTTCAACCTGGCTAACGCATGCGAGTAATTTGGACTGAGTGAGGGACAAGCTATGCATATCTTAGAATGAGTCGGACAGAACGGGCCCAATATGTGACTCATCCCTAGTCATGAACCTCGATACGACGATACATAGGAGATCAGTTTAACTATAATTATTCTCTACTAGATAAATCAAGCAAATTAGGGATCGTTTCCTCTTTATTAAGAACTTGGCCCGCTAATGAATATCAGACTCTTCATTTGGGAATAAAGCCTAGAGGGTTGAAAATAGCGGTCGTTGGCAAAGATTATATTATGCAGCGCTTGGCAATGCGATTGGTGAGCAAACCCTCTGG
Organism: Alisma plantago-aquatica; assembly: GCA_963693085.1. Classification (NCBI taxonomy): domain Eukaryota; kingdom Viridiplantae; phylum Streptophyta; class Magnoliopsida; order Alismatales; family Alismataceae; genus Alisma; species Alisma plantago-aquatica. The sequence goes on from OY856415.1 coordinate 166,473,085, forward strand.
TGCGGTGAGATGGATCACCGTAAGATTTTTGTCCGGTGAGAAAAAACTACCGTTGAACGCTACTCAACACTAAAAATAATACAAATTGAAAGCAGCGAGTGATCCTGCGTTTGGTAACATGGGTTATGAGTGATTGCAACATACTCGACCTTGCCCCGTCGCTGCTCGGGCAATCACACCCCTTTATCAAATGGAGCAGCGTCGGTATATTATGTTGTGGAAACATCTGTTATTCAACGCGGGGATGCTGCTTACAAGAGTTGCGTGTTCGAGTATTTCTCTCACTATTTTTTTGTACATTCATGCATTTACTTCAAAACAATCATGTGTTCATTATTATTCAAGAATAAGTATCCACATTATCAGCAGCACCCGTTGCTCAAGAAAGATATCCGAAAGATATGCGGTGGGTCAAAACGGAACCCGGTCAGTCTTCAATGTGGACTTGCTTCAAATGTTGCAGTACTTGAAAAATACACATGCGTACATCTATGGTCTTGTTGTGCATTTGACTCGGGTGTTCCGTTCCGACTGACATAATAATGTTTTCTCCTTGTTAGAATAGCAGTAGATGCTTGTCGGGTTACGTAGGCAATATATGCCATGTTACATTATGGAGTTGCCTAGCTCCCTGATTAACAATTTCTATGTGAGGTATGACTAGTTGTTCGGGAGAACAAAAATTATAGCGTTAGTGGGAAACTCAAAAGATAGTGTACCAGAAAAAAGTTAACTCCCTTTATGCTCCAGTTTGCTGAGGTTCCGATTAGTTTGTCGTAACTGTCTATAAAACTTATGAACGGGAGTTTCTTAAGCATTTTTTTGTTATTGGTTTAGACCTTATTGCTTTGGTGTAAGTCATGAGTTATGTGGAACTCATTTTTTGGGAACTGTAGTTCAAATTCTGGAACTTAAATTCCATTCACTTCCATGTGATTGGTTTGTTGTAAGTGTAAATATAGAAATCATTAAAAATATTTTTAATTTCTATTATGTAATGTAAACAAGTGAGGATGACAAAGGCATAAAAATAATCATATCCTTGAAAAATTATAATATTCTTAAATTATAATAACCTCAACAAGTTGTTGTGGTGCATATGTTACTCCTTTAAAATATATTTCAATATGGTACAACTATAATTTTAATAAAATGTTACGATGAAAATCACATCACCAAATTTTTATTTCACTTTCTGTATACAAACTATTGTAATAATATTTGTATTTCATGTTCTTGAAAATATAAGTTTTGGTTCATCATCATTTAACACAATGTAAAATTAACTTTCACATTATTTTTGTACGTAATTTTTAATATATTATATGTACATGGTTATAATTAATTATCACTTTTTACATCATATTTTTAAACATAAAGAATAAAAATATGTTATGTGAGTCACATTGTTTTCACATGATGTGTTGTGTTTCTTTGTCATGGTGTCTATATTTTCTATTTTGTAAATCACACTGATAATGATGGCTATAGTATAAAATATTATACATAGTGTGATTATAGTGTATGATATTTTCTATATTATTTTATGATTTTAGCAATGAACTATATCTACACTGTACTAGTCATAAATATTATACATGTGTCATTGATAACGAATGAAAAATATAATTATATAAGAAATATTGGTACTTGTCATAGAATTCATTTTTCGTTCTTTTTAAGAGGAAACTCAGGAAATGTGTTTTATATGTAAGTCAATAACTTAGCAGAAGTCAGGGACTCAAGTTCCAATACTTACTTTAAACCAATCATGAAATATTGCTTAAATAACTCTAGTCCATCAGTTTTTTAGAAAAGTTACGACAAATCAATCAGAGCCTAAAGTAAGTATTGGAACTTGAGTTCCACGACTTCCGAAAAGTTACAGAATTACATACAAAACACCGTTCTTGAGTTTCCTCTTAAAAGAGCGGAAAAAGAATTCTGAAACAACTAACAACATTTCTTATACAATTATATTCTTAATTTTTCATAAGTGACACACGTAAAATATTTATGACTAAAAATATAATTAGCGATGTGGATAAAATTTGTATCTAGCATCATAACATATTATGACAGAAACATCATACATTATAATCGCACTATGTAAAATATTTTACACTATAACCACCATGATCAATGCGTTTTAAAAATAAAAAATACAAACATCATGAAAAAACACACTACACTATGTGAAAACAATGTGATTTACCTAAAATATTATTATTCTTTATATTTAATCAATGTGATGAGAAAAATTATAATTAACTATAACCATGCACAAATAATATAGAAAAAATTCCCTACAAAAAGTAATGTAAAAATTAGTATTCTACATTGTGGTAACCAATGATGAATCAAAACATATATTTACAAGACCATAAAATATGAAAATTATAACAATACTCTGTGCATACGAAGTGAAATAAAAATATTATGATGTCATTTCAATCATAATATTTTTATTAAGTTTAAAAATATACCATAATAAAATATTTTTAAAGGAGAAACTTCTACACGTAATTACTTATTGAGGTTGTTCTGATTTAAGAAGCTTATGATTTTTCAAGGATATGATTCTTTTATTTATGTGTTTTCATCCTTATTTATATATATTACACAATACAAAATTAATAATATTTTTAATGATTTCCATATTATACTTACAACAAACCATTCACATGGAAGCGAACGAAACTCATGTTTCGGAAACTGAATTAGAGTGCCCAGAAAATGAGTTCCGCTGAACTTATGACTTACACCAATTACACCAAACCAATAGGAGCCTGAGGAATTCGCCTAATCCTAGAATTCCCAATGATTCTCATATCATGTGTGTACCCTCATTCCCATAGTGAAGGACTACACGTGCAACGATGTTGTTGCCAATTGTAACTCAAGTCCACCATAACTTGCCATATGCCAAACTCACCGAGTGTGAATTGTAACACTGTTTTGACTTTTGAGATTAATTTTGTAGTATTTCCATATGAACATGATAAGAGAGACAATCATCTCTTTCATTCACAATGTACAATTGCATGTTCTACTAATTATGACATTGGAAGGGAAAGTGACCTTCCCAATAGTTTTCTAACAATACCCCCCAAACCACCAAACTAAAGGTGCAAAAATTGATTATTTTGGGATTGAGTTCTAACCTCAACCATCAAAATGTCCCTAATATAAAATTGATGTTCTAACGTTAGGGTACACAAAAATACTGAAAAGAGTTATTTGGCACTGGTGGAGCTGATAGGCTCCCACCTTCGTTGGCTTGTGAAAGCCAACTTTAACATTTTTTGTAATGTCAACTCTTATACGAGAACCTACTGGGGCCTGTAATATTACTCAGTAGCGTGTTTTGGTTTCCTTGGGGTAGGTTTTGACGCCCTGCTCTGTATAGTATAGCCCTGCTATACTTTCTTTTTTGGCAATACACTTACCTTATCCAAAAAAAAATTGATGTCAAAAAATTCTTTTTAATGGAGAATCAATAAGAAATCCAAATCTCCCTATGATCCATCTCGGTCTAACCTTAAAAGTATTTGTACTTGACTGTCCTGAACCACATGTCTAAAAGGAGCGGATTTAGAGTAATCAAACTTCAAAAATTATATCTTGACACTCAAACCCCCGCAACTATAATACCTGGTCTGATGTAGTAAATCAAGATCGATCCACATGAATAAGGGTGGTATCTATTTAGAATGAAGATCCTTGACTTAGTTACACCAACCAAAGTGTGTGACAAAGCTTTATGTACCTTGTAGAATGATAGTGTTCCAACAGACAAAAAAAAGGTAAAGGAAAACATATCGAGAAGTAAAGTAAAAATTCAAGAAAGTCAAAATATAAGATATCAAATATGGATGGGTAAACACATATTGGGTTTCACCATCAAAGGTTTTTGACCAACATGGTATACTCATGCCCATTATATATCCTTCAAAATATTAAAAGCAATAATCATAAGTGCATATTCCCTCCTATCTCAAACTTAGGATAGCTGTGTAGGGAAATAAGGAATAAAAAATGGCAGTTGTAACAAAAATTGATTAAAAATGAGAACTATAGATTAAAAAAGAAGATTGAAAGACATATACCTGGTCCTAGAACAAGTCCAGTGACTTATACTTATATCATCATGATTCTTCTTTAAGAAACACTCGTTAGCAATGGCCTCATAGTACAACACCACATACAATGATTGATTGACATTCTCCTAGCGGGTTGCAAAGGCCTCCATACCTCTATGTAGTCCATATGGACCATCAAGAGCACCACATTATGGTAACAAATCCAATAGGGAGGAGTTATCTCTTCGAATGTCAACCTGTTCAGTTGATTCACTCTCCACATTGTCTCCCCCTTAATGTCCATTCCTTTTATGTGTAGGACTTGCTCAGATTCTTTATCTATTACAACTAGAGAGGACAAAAAATTTTAGAGCTTATTGTTGTCTCTTCTAAAAGTTTTTACTGGCACCCTATTTATATGATGGTTAGGGTCAGGATTTCCAGATTATCTAGGGTTCTAAGAGACGGAATTTCATGAATTTTCTAGAAGATGTGAATGTCAAACCTGTTGGTTCACTATGAACCAATCTATTCACATGTTAAACAAGGTTCAATACTTGAACTGGTTTGTTCACTAGCTTTTCTATTTGCATATATATTGTCCTTCAATGCGATTATTCATGCACAACATGATATCATCATCAATCCTTGATCTAATCATATTGATCATTGAATTGGGTGATTCACAAGTTAAATCGGGCGATTCACAAATTGAGTCGGTAGTATCAGACCTTGAACTAGTTAGTTCACCAACTGAACTAGTCAATTTATGTCCTAGTTCAAGCAATGTTTAGCCAATGTAGTTTAAATTGACTTTATACTTGAATCAATTTGTTTAACACTTGAACTGGTTGGTTCACAGTGCATAATAATTGAAAGCCAATTTTGTTCAAATTGAATACCTAAACATTTTTTTACTCAAGTTAAACATTATTCATGAATAAACTCCTATTCCAGGTGAATCATATACATGTGACCCAATAAGTTCTATGTTACATTGATAGTGAATGTCCATAATAATTTATGACCGCATGGAATGAGTGGTATCTAGAAACACATTATTTCTATCCATGTAATTGGAAAGTTGGAGAACAACATCAGCGTCCAATCTATGATCAGTGTTATAATGATCATATAGTTGCTTGGTCTCTGATATCCAGATTGAACTTAAGGCATGGAATATTCATCCTCTGAACGTTAAATCTATATTCCTTGATCTAGAGAAGATTGTATGAGATGCATGTGAGCTCACATATCACATATTGAGTCACATGAGTATGGCCATACATTTCTCAATGTCACTTTTTAAGTGACTAGGATATCCATATCCTATATAGGAGGGACAAATCCCATCTACATCACTCACACTCAATCACCATGTGTTATAATGTACTCGAGTACAATCTTTATTGCAACCTTATTATAGATCACGGTGTATGGTGTTAAAATACATTGAACAACATGTGATTACTATATTGACTTTAGCTCTATGAACTACAATCGACACTATCACTACAAGAGATGATTTTGACTACCATCCCAGGGTCTCTATGTATCACTCTCAAGGTGGGTGTATTCAATACACTATTCTCTAACATGTACTTATGTGCTTGGTTTTATATCACATATAATGACTAATGAGAGTGTGTCATCTACCAACGCACACTCTAGTCATGTGTATTACTATTATCTATTTTTATTCTGTAGTAATATTCGACTAGCGATATAACAATATTTTTTGTACTCTTATCACACATATGAAATCATTGTTCAGGTCCTTAACCCGAAGAGATATATCATCGAGAAACATCATTCTTTAGACATCTACCATGTTTGTGTCATCATCTAATAATTGAGATAAACATCATAGACAAAATTACCTTTATCATTATCAAATCAAGTATGTGACGCCCTATTACAATCATCACACGATTGGCATTATGGACATACATACCAACAAACTCCCACTTGCACTTAAATCCAATCACCCATGAATCTTATTCCAAGTAATTTTAAAATGTCCATAATTTTTCTATTGCACAAGCGCTTTTATAACAGGTTAGAAACATTATCTTCTAGTTTATTAATTGTAAGTTTTTCACATCTCCTCATTGTGCAATCTTTCGTTTGAGAGTGGAGTATTGTAGTATCCTATCTAAGGTTCCATGCCAATCTAGTATCTCTATTGTTGTCCTAATATTTCTACCATGTCATAAATGGGTGGAACCTCTCATAAATTCATCTATATTAAATTCTATATCCATACAATATACTTTGTTGTTCTCAAAACAAGTTACTCAGCTTCCATTTGTCGAATTAGGAACTGTCTGTTGTTTAGAAGTATTACAACCCCAATTTTTGGGTTCAATTGGTGAGAAATATAATTTCTCATATTAAAGATAATTGAACAAATAAGGATATAATTTGTTTTGAAGACATGGATTTCGTTTACAATAGCCTTGATGATTGTTTTGTGGGCTTTATTGGCTATTGGGCCCAAATAATAAAGAAAATTCAATTAGTGAATGAATAATTGAATATTTGAGAAAAGAAATATATAGAAACCTCTAGAAGGCAAATCCAAAGAGGATTTCGTGCCTCTTGGGTTCCTTGGGTACCAAGGAGTCCAATGTTGTATATAGAAAGCAATGAGAAAAGAAAAGATTAGTAAAGTATTTCTTTATTAAGAAATAAATTGGAAATAATGATAAAATGTTGGAAATGAGTGGAAAGAGGCATAAATGAGATTTCTTGGTGAAATTTCGTATCCATGAGGTTGCTAATATTAAAAGGAATATCAATGAAGAAAATAAAAGAGAAATAAAGATAAATCCTCAAAAAGAGATATGTTAATAAGAAATAAACAAGATAATGTGAAATAATGTATATAGATGCATCTAGAAGGATAATAAGTATCCAATAAAAAGAATTTTGAAATCATAGAGTTTCTTGGGATCCAAGGAGTCCCAATAAAGAGGAAAGAAAGAGAAAATACTAAAAAGGCAAAATAAGAGGATAATGTGTTGCATTATTAATGAATTATGAGGTATTGCTAAAAAGAAAGTAATTTTGATTAAAGGAAATAGAATTTCATGTAAATGGATTAAAAAGCAAGGAAAGAGAGAATAAGTAAGAAGAAATTCGAATTCCTAATTATTCAAGAAATAGGATATATCAAAGGAGAGAGAAAATTGGTGTTTTAATGAAGGAATCACTTTCCAAGTGGGAAAAGGATTTGTTTCCCTTGAATAAACATCTTAGGGCTTCGAACCCTCCCCTATATAAGGGGTAGATCTCTGGTTCGAAAGGATGAGAGATCCCATGTGGCCTTCTCTACTCTTCTTCTTCTTTCTTTCTCTTTCCACTCTTAAACCCTAACCACTTGATATAGCACATCCATAGAGTGACTAGGGACCAGTGGACGAGTTGAGTTGATGCTGCCTACTCCCACGACACCAAGGGAGGGATGGTTGACGCCTTTGTGCCCCAGATCACACATAGCAGCAGCAACAGGGCTGCAGGGCCGCCAAGCGATTGCAGGCCTGGCCAAAGCAAGCCAGCGGCTTTGGCCGTGAGTTTGTGGCTTCTGGGGGAGTGCCTAGGGGCGTCGGAGGTGGAGGCACCGACTCCGGTGGTTGACGGGATCCAGGGAGGGGAGGAGAAGCTTCGCCAGTTGCGTCCAGGGAGGCAGGGAGCACCGGCCCGAGGTTGAAGACAACTTGGTTCGCGTTGGACCGTTCTTCCCCTCCGGGGTAGGAAGCAGCACCAACTTACGCAGGGGCATTTTCGTAATTCAGTTATGTTCCAAGGCCATGCAACATTGCTTGAGCTGGATGACGTGGCGCCATCCGATTGGTCCAGTAAGTGATTTAATGAAAAATTCATATTTATTTAACCGTAGCTCATATTAAAACAAGTTATATATGAATTTTGATCAAGAGAATGAGAGAAATCCAATAAAAATAGTTTTATAGCCTGAATCTGATAATAGTTCGATATGTAGTGCAAATTATCATCTTTAATGAATTAAAGATTAAGAAACCCTATTTTGATATGATTAATGAGTTTAATGGATCATTAGAGTTGATGTTAACCTGTTAAATATAAAAAGGTATATGATGTTCAAAAAGGAAGAACATTGCACGTGATTAGTCTAATTTAGAGTTTATGTGCTTAAATATGCATGAAATTGGAAAAGTACATAAAGTTATCATCTTTAGTGTTTTAATTAAGGGAAAAGCTTAGATTTGATGGTAAATGGTCTTAATGACATAATTCAAGTTGAAATTAACCTGTTGTTAATAAAAGTGAGAATAGGATCTAAAAAGATGATCTTTTTATATAATTGGGTTAATTTAGGGTTTTGTGCATGATTATGCACTAATGAGCTTGAAAAACCCTAATTTAGATGAATATGTCGTTTAATTGTTTTAATGGTTCAAATTGAAAAACACTAGCGGGGGGTGAATAGAGTTTTAAAGATAATTTTAACAATTACTGAAACTAAAACAACCAACCACAAAATATTGGACAAGGGGGCAAGGATTTAGAGTGGTTCCAACTTTAGCAAATACTAAAGTTGTCAGTCCACTACCCGGTTACTTACCCAACCGGGATTTGGAAAGAATTTAATTTTATTACCTCGTAAGGACTTTACATAAAATTACAATTCTCTCTCTAAACCCTTCAAGCAGCCTTCACCTAGAAGTAATCGCCCAACCTTGAAGCAGCCTTCACCTAGAAGTAATTGCACCACCTTGAAGCAGCCTTCCTCCTGAAGTAGCTTCCCGTTGCAATAGCCTTCTTGAAGTAGCTTCCCGTGCGATAGCCTTCTTGAAGTAGCTTGAAGTCCACCTTCTCCTCCGAGAAGAACCTTCTCCAATCAGCAGCCTCCAACCCTAGGAGCAGCAAGGAGAATACAAAGGATAAAAGAGAACAAGAAAGAAAAAGGAAATTACAACTTATCCTTTGTAGCCCAAGGCTTTATTTGCCTAGATCAAGCGTATAGATCTCCTAACCAAGTGTGTGGACTTGTGATTGCAATGGGTAGGAGATACTAGCCTATAGGACACGAATTATGAGCTAAGAAATGAAATGGCCAATTGTCACAATGCTCAAATTGCTCAAAAACAGATTGCTCAAAGTATGCTCAAGGATTTCTCAAGTGTAGCAAGTGAGTTTGAGTGTCCTATCGCTTGTCCTATTTATAGGAATGGACTAAGGATGCTTAAGGACGTTCTAGAAAACTTCTAGGGGTTTCTAAGTGCTTAACTAGCCGTTAGGTACAAAGTTGTTGCTTTAACAACGGCTAATTAATTTATTCTACAGTTGTTGTCAGAGACCGTCTCGGTCGAGGAATGGTCGACCGAGACACCTACTCAATCGAACTTTTGTCGACCGACAGGCACTCTAGAACAAGTGATTTGCAACGTCTTTCTCCAACTGCCAACTAACTTGTCTGTTGTGTCTAACGACTACTTTGGATCTTTCTCGGTCGAGAAGATTGTCGACCGAGAGTGTCTCGGTCAAGGAGTTTGTTGACCGAGATTGATCCTGTTTCAATGTTTCAATTTAGGCACTAATTATATGTATGAGTGTGCATATGTGATCCTATATGAAGGGGATGACTTATCTAAATGTGATGTTTAGCTAGGGAAGATCTAACGCTTGATTTACATGCAATCTAAGTACTTGTACATTATATATTTGTACAAGTTTTTACAAAGCGATTACATTGCATGAAAACATAAATGTAAGCATATGGATTTCCCTAGTTGCTTTGGCATCCACCTTAATCCTGCACACTCAAGTAGCTCGTTAGATCAATAAGAATGAAATGTTTGTCATAATCAAAACAAAGGGATTTATAGATGTCCATTTAGCCAACAATCTCCCCCTTTTTGAAGATGACAAACATTTCCTAAATATAAAAATAAAGGAAATATAAACCGTATGAGTTTCATACCTTTAGATTACCTTTTGTAGCTTTTCCTCTTGTTTATAAAATGTGTGCTTATTATTCCCCTTGAATTATGGAACATGAAATCCAATTCACTAGGGAATATAGCAACTTTCAATGTAAAGCCAAGAGTTTATTTATGAAACTCATTGATTGAGTTTTTCTAAGTTTTAGTTTTATATTTATTTCTCCCCCTTTGTCATTTCAAAAAGATATCCGTTTAGAAATAAAAACTCCCCCTTAATTAGATGTCCCATCAAATCTAATGAAAAAGATGTCCATTTAAAATCCGTTTTATGAAATTCATAGATTTCTTCATAACCAAGAGTAAAAATACTAAGGTCGTAACAAGCTCCAAATGATGTTTGCAATGTTTTTGTAAGCTTCTCAATCAAATAATCAAATTTGTTTCTATAAGCTCCCCCTTAATCTTATACTATGCTCCCCAAGATATAAGTATTTTGCAATAGATGTCATTTTAGCCATAACTTGAACTTTTAGGTATTTGCAAAGATGTTCATCCTTTTTGATTTACTTGTATTTATTACTCCCCTTATTTTGTATGCTCTACAATAGTCTTATAATCCAGATTCAAATGATGCCAAAAAATATCCATTATAGGGATAACCAATGTCATTACAGGCATGAAAAGATAGCCAAAACATGTAACAATAACCCATTTATTACAATTTTGCAAAGATTCCATTACAACTAATACAACTCCACATCTCACTGGAAAGACTTAAGAATTACATCGACATCAGGGTCTTTCCCAAGAAAAGGCTCAGCTCCATAATACTGAACTAATGTTTGCCACTCCAGAGCACCTGTCTTGGTTAAGGCATATGCCTCCAAGAAGGTTGGAACACGATCAAATCGAAAGTGAGCAGCAATATCTTGTAGTTGCATTGATGAAAACTGAGTATGCGTGAGATCAGTAGATGGTGGTGGTGGAGGTTGATAATAGTTGTAAGATGGGTTATATGGATTGAGCATGCCTTAAAGAGTAGGGATATTCATCTGGTTGGTTTGGAGAAAGAGTTTGCATTCTTTGGTTTAGATAAGTCATGGCATGATGGTTATAATCTAATTGTTTACTAAGATGATATTGTGATCCTGCAACATAGGTTAGAGTGTTTTGGATAGGGTCATAGGGTAGACTGGTAGGAGGAGGTGGAGGTGGTATATCTTGTATAGATGTTTCTCCTTCTACCCTAGCCCTCTTATGACCGAAATCAATCCCCATTTTTTCTACAGTATTCTTACTTATTTTTTGTGGTCTACGCTCCCATGTATATCCCATATCCTCAAGTTGAGTCTTAAGGAAATGTTGAGTAATTTGGCATACAAAATCAGCATATGGAGGATTGCCAGAAAACTCAAGCATGTTTTTAAGAATGATGCGGATAAAATTTGTGGGAATACGTTGGATAATGGCATATATTAGACACATACGAAAAATAGGAACTTCAGATTTATTGGCTCTAGGATGTATGTTTGTTGAAACAATAAGGTTTACAATCCTAGCAGCTGGTTTGAGATTTATAGCATAGTATGTGCCTCTATCTTCGTGACAGGTTGTATTGGATTGAAAAATGGTCCTTTTGATGTCACTAAGACTAATGGTATGGTCATCTTGGGCAAATTGATTAAGTGGGTTTCCAGAAGTAAGGTCAAGGGTGTCTTGATATTCATCTATGTCAATATTTAGCATGTCAAGAATATCCCCTTCAGTAAATCGGAAGCTATGCCCACTGACCATAGTATAGAAGAAGATGGTTTCATTTTCAGAGTGGGAGATGAGGTTAGCATAGAATTCATTCACTACCTTGATGGAATAGGAAGGGAAAGAAGGGTTGATGAATTCTTTCAACTTTTGCACTTCAAAGAGATCCTCCAGATCGACGATGTTGAGGAAGTCCATAACTTCAACTGGTCGTCGTGGAAGAGGAGCTTTGGAGGAAAGCCGTAGATATCGATCACCAGCATCTCCATCGATGAAGGCAATGTCGTTGATGATCGTCAGTGGTGGAGTAGCCTCCCTTTGTTTCCTGCCAGTGACCTTCTTTCCACGAGCAGAGGATGATGCCATTGTGTTGCTTGAAGGTGGAGAAGAAGCAAGGAATTCTTGGGGGATGAGGATGCTAAAGATTTGCACAGGAATTCACTAGAGAGAGCCTAAGGAAACAAGAATAAGAAGGTGTGAAGAAATGACCCATTTTTGCTCCTTTTATAGCAATCCAGTGACCAGGTCGGTCGACGATTCGTCGACTGAGCGTCCGCAACGGTCATGTTGCAGACGCGCCACTCGGCTCCCCAATGGTAAGATTTACAACGGTCATATAACGGTCATAAATGGTTATAACGGTCAGTCATATCCAACGGCTAATTCTCGGTCGAGCAATCGTCGACCGACACTGTCTGGATCGAACAATTGTCGACCGGAAGTGTGTCCGATGCTAGGTCTGTCTAGATTCTGTCGGTCGAGAGAAGTGGGCAGACCGAGAGGTTTTCGGTCGAGGATTTGTCGACCGACAGACTTACTGGGTACGAATTTTTAAGCTTTTTATTTTTAATACAAATGATAGACTAAATTTGTAGAGAACATATATTTTCTAAGGGAGTGATATTTTGTTTTATTATTGATAATATTGAGACAATTTTGTGATCATAAATTGATTTGCTTTTAATAAAATGATATTCAATTTCTTATTGTGTCAAAACTTATTTTAGGTCGATTTTGACTACGACCATAGCGCCCCTTGGTCAAATTTCATTTTAACCAAGAGGCAGATTTGCAGATTTTTCAATTTGAACATTATGAAGTATAATATCTGCATAAAATTTTATTTGAGTATCAAGTTGAAGCATAATACTTAATATGAAAACATTTGTCCCTTTCTTAAAATGTAGGCTTTGCTGTATCACATTTCACGTCGTTTAGTATCTTTATAAGATTCTTTACTGAAGGCGCACTAAATATAAATTGAAAGACACTAAATATCTCAATTGAAAAGTACTAAATATTTCAAGTCTTTTAAATATATGAATTGAGAGATTTTCTCTTATGTGTTGCAAGCATAATATATTACCAATAAAGCATTTGCTTGCCTATCATGGATCCATGTAGACAATTATCTATCAAGCTAATCTCAGTACCAAATGGTGAAAGCATATCCATGATGTAATAATAACAGTAAATAATCGCATGATTTTAATCACATGGTTTCTATATGGATAGACCAGAAAATAAGGAAATCATGTGAATAATGATAGAAATTTTCTAAGCATAATTTGGTTTAAATCATTTAGGGAATAAACTAATATTAATTTAAATTTGTATGGATGATTTCCAAAATAAATGTCCAATCATCAATCATGAATAGATAGCAATTTCATCAATTTCAAAGAAATTTAGCAATTTTTGCAACATATTGGAAATCAGTGACATGCTCGGTCGACTATTTCTCGACCGACAGTATCTCGGTCGATAGTCTCTCGACTGACAATATTTCTGAAACTGTTAATTGCTTCCAAATAAAACATAACTATGCAAGTTAAATATTTCGATACTTAAATTTATTGGTTATCCCATTATGTTGAGTTGAGATAGACGTAGAAATATGCAACTAAGGTCCTTGGTCATATCTCAACTTGATTCTGTTCATTTAGTTTGGAGGTTTTGGAACCCAAACTAACTCGACATCTTTTCTCTTGTAAGGGCATGAAAAAGAATAGTGACCAAGGCGCAAACAATAATGACAGCATATCGAGTCAACCTCATATCTTTTTCTATGATTGTGTTATGTGTTGTCCTTGGGTGAAGATGTTCCTTTAGGTACATATATAGATTGATGGGTTTGTGACTTTCTCCAACTAGGTTGTTGATAGGATTTCCCTTTAGGTTTGTAACCTAGTCCTCTTCTCCCAATTTGATGATAGGAATTATCTAAGATTTGATCAAGAATGCCATTATTATTTAAATTACTAACTTTTTGTTGTAACTTAGCAATCTCTTCCATTCTCTTCTTGATATCAAGTTTTGCTTGATCTAGATTAGATGACAATGAATTTCTTTCTTTGACAATAGAATCATAATCTAGATGGTTGCATAAGATGGGTTGTTTTTGAAGATCATTCACTTGACTTTGCAAATTATTCTTCTCTAAAGAAAGTAGATTACAATTTGCCTCTATAGATTTTATCTCAATATCATGATCTTCAATGATCTTTTTAAGATCTTCATTTTCAGATGTAATAGCAAGAAGCTTAGCATGTAATTCATCATTTGCTTTATTTGATTTCTTTAATTTCTTCTTGCATTCAACATACTTAATATGTGTTTCTTCAAGGCTAGAAATTAGTTCTTCCTTGGATAAATCAAAAAGACTTACCTCTTCTTCTTCTTCCTCGCTAGTTGTAGCAATGAGACAATCTTTGTTCTCATCTTCCTTCTTTGATCTCCATGGGCATCTAGTTGTTGTGTGGCTTGTTCCTAAGCACCAATTGCAACATGTTGTAGTTTTGTCCAAGCAGCACCTTTTGTTGTGATTGTAATCACCGTTACCCTCCATTCTTCAAGACCTGATTAGGGTTCCTTGAAGCCCGCTCTGATACCAATTGAAAAACACTAGAGGGGGGGGGGTGAATAGAGTTTTAAAGATAATTTTAACAATTACTGAAACTAAAACAACCAACCACAAAATATTGGACAAGGGGACAAGGATTTAGAGTGGTTCCAACTTTAGCAAATACTAAAGTTGTCAGTCCACTACCCGATTGCTTACCCAACCGGGATTTGGAAAGAATTTAATTTTATTACCTTGTAAGGACTTTACATAAAATTACAATTCTCTCCCTAAACCCTTCAAGCAGCCTTCACCTAGAAGTAATCGCCCAACCTTGAAGCAGCCTTCACCTAGAAGTAATTGCACCACCTTGAAGCAGCCTTCCTCCTGAAGTAGCTTCCCGTTGCAATAGCCTTCTTGAAGTAGCTTCCCGTGCGATAGCCTTCTTGAAGTAGCTTGAAGTCCACCTTCTCCTTCGAGAAGAACCTTCTCCAATCAGTAGCCTCCAACCCTAGGAGCAGCAAGGAGAATACAAAGGATAAAAGAGAATAAGAAAGAAAAAGGAAATTACAACTTATCCTTTGTAGCCCAAGGCTTGATTTGCCTAGATCAAGCGTATAGATCTCCTAACCAAGTGTGTGGACTTGTGATTGCAATGGTTAGGAGATACTAGCCTATAGGACACGAATTATGAGCTAAGAAATGAAATGGACAATTGTCACAATGCTCAAATTGCTCAAAAACAAATTCCTCAAAGTATGCTCAAGGATTTCTCAAGTGTAGCAAGTGAGTTTGAGTGTCCTATGGCTTGTCCTATTTATAGGAATGGCCTAAGGATGCTTAAGGACGTTCTAGACAACTTCTAGGGTTTTCTAAGTGCTTAACTAGTCGTTAGGTACAAAGTTGTTGCTTTAACAACAGCTAAATAATTTATTCTGCAGTTGCTGTCAGAGACCGTCTCGGTCGAGGAATGGTCGACCGAGACACCTACTCGGTCGAACTTTTGTCGACCGACAGGCACTCTGGAACAAGTGATTTGCAACGTCTTTCTCCAACTGCCAACTAACTTGTCTGTTGTGTCTAACGGCTACTTTGGATCTTTCTCGGTCGAGAAGATTGTCGACCGAGAGTGTCTCGGTCGAGGAGTTTGTCGACCGAGATTGATCCTGTTTCAATGTTTCAATTTAGGCACTAATTATATGTATGAGTGTGCATATGTGATCCTATATGAAGGGTATGACTTATCTAAATGTGATGTTTAGCTAGGGAAGATCTAACGCTTGATTTACATGCAATCTAAGTACTTGTACATTATATATTTGTACAAGTTTTTACAAAGCGATTACATTGCATGAAAACATAAATGTAAGCATATGGATTTCCCTAGTTGCTTTGGCATCCACCTTAATCCTGCACACTCAAGTAGCTCGTTAGATCAATAAGAATGAAATGTTTGTCATAATCAAAACAAAGGGATTTATAGATGTCCATTTATCCAACACAAATCCATGAATTAAATAGGGATATGATAACCTTAAGCCAATTTGAGTATAAAAGACTATAAAAAATGGATAGTTGATCAATTAAGGTTCATATAAATGGAAAAGGGTATTTTAGGGTTTGTTGACCTAAAATGGATAAAGTTGGAGAAATTGATTTAAGAAACCCTAATGCATCCTAATGAGACTTAGAAACCTTAAAAAGGTGTCCCAAGTCAATAAGGAGTTGTTTGGGATATGCTTGTGACAATTAGACATTATACATGTTTTCAGGATCAATGTTTGCTTGCTTAATTGATTGGATTGCTTGATTGGACATCTAGTTGGATTTGGATAAATTGTTTCTTGAGATCTCCAAGACAGTTATGTGGTTAATTATGAATAACCGCTTTAGTTTCCCGATGGATTCCCGGATGTTTAATCGCATTGAATGCAACTAAACTGTTTGGATGTTCATATTGCAAACTATAATGTGGCTATGACTATCACAAAGAATATATGCCTACAAACTCAGATCCTGGTTCTCTCTGTGGCATTATAGCTAACTTAGTACATGGCTGCCTATGGGTAGGTCCATCAGTTCAGAGAAAGGCCTAGTACATGGCTACCTATTGGGTAGGTCCATCAGGTCTATGGATGACCTAGTACGTGGCTGCCTATTGGGTAGGTCCATCAGGTCTATGGATGACCTAGTACATGGCTACCTATTGGGTAGGTCCATCAGGTCTATGGCTGACTTAGTACATGGCTACCATTGAGGTAGGACCATCAAGTCACAATGAGTTAGATATTGAGCTATCTTCAGATAGTGCCATGCAACTCTATTACCTAAAAGAGTGGTGATATCCATGTCCACTGCAGGGACAACCCAGAGTTCGAGAATATGTATGGATTGAGTTGTATGGCTTAAAATGTAATCTTGATTGTTAAATGATAAATTGAATGATTATATTGTTAACATAGTTGAACATTATTTGTTTCCTCCACATACCAGCTTCGGGTGACCGACGTTTTGTTTGTCGGCGTTTTAGGTACAATGAAAAAAACAAACAGTAAAGTGGCACATGTGGTACTAAATGTGAATTAAAGTGAGGATTAGATAGATTAGTATCGGTGTGGATAGAAGTTTAGAGATCCAAGTTTTCAAAAAAGTATGCAAAAATTTATTTTCTTACAGCTTCCAGTATAGTATGTTGAAATTAGATAATTATTCTTGGTTAATTGCTGAACCTTTGATCCGGAAGTCATGGGTGAGGCTTCGACCTCTCGGTCTCCATTAATTGGGTGTTATTGGGAGGTGGGGTCGTAACATTTGGTATCAGAGCGTAGGTTCCTCAGTTAATCATTAATAATTATTAAATTTTACAAACTCCATAGAACCCAAGGGAGTTATTAGAGGATTATCTGAAAGACGGAGGTGTCTAGAAAAGGATCACGACCGGGGGCTAGCAATATTTTCCTCCGCACCGCTAGTCAGAATACGAGGACTCCCGGATCCGTGTGACTGCTTGCCAAAGTCTTAGGGTATGAATCGAAATAAGATACCTTTAGGACTTTCTCTTCTTATTCATCCCTTCTCATCACAAAATTCTGCTAAGGACCTAAAGGATTAGGGTTTTCTTTCTTCTCCTCACCCTCTTAAGGTATGGGTAAGGTTAATAAGGTTTAAGGAATCCTCCACCAAAATTAATGAAAAGCATGTAAATAAGATGTCATGGACATAAGCTTAATAGATTAAGCACAAATTAAAGAATAGATACATGCTTAGGTCGTATGACTTAAGTTGCCATGTCCTCAGAAGAATCCTGAGGCTAGACCTTCATGACAGGAGGATAAGTTAGTCTTGGAGATAAAGATCACCATTTCAAGTAGAGACCTGGCACATCCTCGGAGAATGATCCTAACCCTAACCCTAAGTGAAGGTTAGAGAGAGATGAGTTGGACCAGGTGTTTGAAGGATATGCCTTTGGGATGCCATAGGATCCATGGGTGACCTAGCACCTTTGGCAACCCAACCCTGGGAAGGGTCGTGCATGTTAGGGTAAAGGATAGCTCCTTAGATGAAGATGTTAGTGAGGGACCATAGAAACCCTATGGGCTTGTGCAAGTAGGGCATAGCTGGCACCTAGGGCACGTCATAGTGCTGACGGTAGGATAAAGCCCTGGATAAGGAATTCTGATGGAGCATAAAGGGTTATGGATGATCTTGAGCAACCATAAGTGCGAACCTAGGCTTCACCCATGTAGAGAATGCTTTGGAGGTTGATCTTTCATGAAGAGAGGACCTCTAATGGTGAGGTTGGATGTAGGGTTAGCTCTAGAGAGAGAAGGAAACCCAGCAAGAAGGTTGGAAGCCTAAAACCCTGAACAATGGATGACAGTGGTTGCCTCATAAGTTGATGATATCTTGGTTGCCTTTAGAGGGACCAAACCCTAGAGAGTGAAGATGAATCATCTGGTGCCTATGTGCCTACAATATAGGTGTTTACCTTCTCAGGTAGGAAGAAGAGTTCCTTAGACCTAGAGAGGTTTAGTGAACAGGTTCCGAGGCCTTGTACCTTGTTGGTTGTCCTTAAGGAGGATCCAACTCTAAGTGTTGCTCGAGTTGAAGGATGACAAGGAGTACATGTCATGCCTTTTGCATGCGTGGTTTAGAGATAGAGCATGCAGTTGGACACCTACAAGTGAACCTAGGGTTCCTAGGTCTAAGAGGGGAAGTGGTGTACCTAATGCTCATAATGAGAAGTCGAGTTCCTATAGAAGCAAGCATGGTACTCCTCGTGTATAGAGGAAAAAGGAGAAGCCCCTTAAGTTTAAGGACCCCTCCTCATTATGTGAAGGACCTTGGAAACCTTAATTGTGTTTGATGGACCCCCCACAACTAGGATGATGATAAAGGAAAGTATGATCTTGATCCAACATCGAGGAAAGAGGATAAGTATGACCTAGCATGGTACATTAGGTGATCTGCTTGTGCCTTAATAGCTTGTTAGGGTTAAGTAGGCTCATGTGGAGGTAAACCCTAGACCTAAGAGCTTTTGTGACCTTGTTGTCAAGAGATAGTTTTCCTCCCATCCTGGGAGAGGGACCCCTTTGGTAGGGTGTATATCAGTTTTGTTGGTTTAAGGTAACCTGAAGAGGTCTCACATGATCTTGCGAAGCTAAGCGAAAGGTACATGGTATGAGAATGAACCTGCAGACCCATAGATATCCATCTCTATGCGCATATGGATGTGCTAAAACCCCCTTTTTGTTTGCCTTTTAATTGACCTTTTCGAAGTCAGGGATCCACGGCCACTGGGGGGAATGCACCCTGACCCTAGGATAGTAGACTGGAGGCCTGATCGAGCGTCAAGGGATCATCACCTACCTCCACTGATTACAAAGAGGGTGCCTTGAAAATGAAGTTGCAATTGACCAGATGCAACCCCGTTTTGAAAATCAAATTGAACAAAAATGTTTGCCTCACCAATTCAAATGCAACTAGCCCTTTTCCCCTTCTTATTAGCCGGTGTCAAAATCAATCGATTAGCTACCCTATCGACTGCCCCCATGGACCCTGTGGCTAAGAGAAATCCTAAACCTAGACATCATCCACTATAAAAACCCCACCATCAGTTTTGGCATGCACCTACAACCTCGACCGGCGCCCTAGATCCTCTCTCTCACTCTCTTCATCATTTGCTCCTTCATCTTTGGCTGCCCCTCTGTCACAATGCCACCTCACTGCGTGCAGGTCTGTGCGGGTTGGTCGAGCAACAATGATCGTTGGATCACAGTCAACAAACGACCAAGACCTAAGATCTACGACTGCAATACTCAGTGCACCCTCCTCCTCTTCCCCTCTCCCACACATATGCCTGAGAGACTGTGTGATTCTCGGACGCAAGATCTCGGCCCCAGTCAAAGTTGACCAAGGATCCTACGGATGGAGTTTTTCCCTGCTTTCTCTTTTGGGCTATTTCCATCATTCACCCCTAAGAAGACAAAACTATTGGCTATGTTGATGTAGCATTTCCCGTCCATCATCCATACTAAGATGCAAACTTATTGAGCATCCTTCGATGCATTTCAACGAACAAATTATTTAATACGCCATTTCAATGTTTTGGTATGTAATCATATCAGGTTCAATTACATATATGTTCCAATATGAAGCCATGAATACAAATGAGTAGTGAGACATGTCATATTGAACTATGATAAGCTCATATAAAAACCCATATTGTTAATGAGTCATGGGTTGGGTCCAACCTTGTTTAATGCCTACAAATCTTGGCCCAAAATCAACCAATGTAAAAATATCTGGGTTTCGGAATAGGTTCTAAACAAGTTCGACTAAGACACAAAGATACAATTTTGAACTTTATATATATATATATATATATATATATACGGTTAAGAAAATGTATTCTAGTCCACACCATAGCTTATATGTACCATGTATAAGAATATTACCATTTCAACTTGTTACTTAAAACATGTACATTCTTTGTGTTAGGTAAGTTAAAAAAAGTACAGTCATATCTGACTCACTAGGGTCTATCCCATCACTACAACTAACAATTGGATTTTAAAATACACCTTATTTCAGTGGATGTTCCACAAATGTACGATTGACATTCTTTTTGAACTCATCGAAACGTATACATCAAAATCTGAAGTTATGTTTTTTTGTAAATTTTTACAAGCATGTTCATATGAAATGATTACTTATAACTACTTTTTTATGAAGTACACTATTCATGTATCGTTATTGTTTACGATTAAACTTATCTTACATGACATGTAATTTGAAAACTTTGTACCCAGATTTATTTGACAAATGATGCATGATCTATAGCTCATATGAATATGAGTTATATGTACATCTACATATATCCAACCTAAGAATCTGAGTCTTTAAATTTAGTTTTCCCCTTATAGAGATTAGTCCCATATAAATATCCAGGTGAAAGTTTTCAACCTGGCTAACGCATGCGAGTAATTTGGACTGAGTGAGGGACAAGCTATGCATATCTTAGAATGAGTCGGACAGAACGGGCCCAATACGTGACTCATCCCTAGTCATGAACCTCGATACGACGATACATAGGAGATCAGTTTAACTATAATTATTTTCTACTAGATAAATCAAGAAAATTAGGGATCGTTTCCTCTTTATTAAGAACTTGGCCCGCTAATGAATATCAGACTCTTCATTTTTTTTTTGGCAAAATTTGGGAATAAAGCCTAGAGGGTTGAAAATAGCGGTCGTTGGCAAAGATTATATAATGCAGCGCTTGGCAATGCGATTGGTGAGCAAACCCTCTGGTGCGGTGAGATGGATCACCGCAAGATTTTTGTCTGGTGAGAAAAAACTACCGTTGAACGCTACTCAACACTAAAAATAATACAAATTGAAAGCAGCGAGTGATCCTACGTTTGGTAACAGCGGTTATGAGTGATTGCAACATATTCGACCTTGCCCCGTCGCTGCTCGGGCAATCACACCCCTTTATCAAATGGAGCAGCGTCGGTATATTATGTTGTGGAAACATCTGTTATTCAATGCGGGGATGCTGCTTACAAGAGTTGCGTGTTTGAGTATTTCTCTCACTATTTTTTTGTACATGCATGCATTTACTTCAAAACAATCATGTGTTCATTATTATTCAAGAAAAAGTATCCACATTATCAGCAGCACCCGTTGCTCAAGAAAGATATCCCAAAGATATGTGGTGGGTCAAAACGGAACCCGGTCAGTCTTCAATGTGGACTTGCTTCAAATGTTGCAGTAAGTGATTTAATGAAAAATTCATATTTATTTAACCGTAGCTCGGATTAAAATAAGTTATATATGAATTTTGATCAGGAAAACGACAGGAATCCAATAAAAATAGTTTTATAGCCTGAATCTAATAATAGTTCGATATCTAGTGCAAATTATCATCTTTAATGAATTAAAGATTAAGAAACTCTATTTTGATATGATTAATGAGTTTAATGTATCATTAGAGTTGATGTTAACCTGTTAAATATAAAAAGGTATATGATGTTCAAAAAGGAAGAACTTTGCACGTGATTAGTCTAATTTAGAGTTTATGTGCTTAAATATGCATGAAATTGGAAAAGTACATAAAGTTATCATCTTTAGTGTTTTAATTAAGGGAAAAGCTTAGATTTGATGGTAAATGGTCTTAATGACATAATTCAAGTTGAAATTAACCTGTTGTTAATAAAAGTGAGAATAGGATCTAAAAAGATGATCTTTTTATATAATTGGGTTAATTTAGGGTTTTGTGCATGATTATGCACTAATGAGCTTGAAAAACCCTAATTTAGATGAATATGTCTTTTAATTGTTTTAATGGTTCAAATCCATGAATTAAATAGGGATATGATAACCTTAAGCCAATTTGAGTATAAAAGACTATAAAAATGGATAGTTGAGCAATTAAGGTTCATATAAATGGAAAAGGGTATTTTAGGGTTTGTTGACCTAAAATGGATAAAGTTGGAGAAATTGATTTAAGAAACCCTAATGCATCCTAGTGAGACTTAGAAACCTTAAAAAGGTGTCCCAAGTCAATAAGGAGTTGTTTGGGATATGCTTGTGACAATTAGACATTATACATGTTTTCAGGATCAATGTTTGCTTGCTTAATTGATTGGCTTGCTTGATTGGACATCTAGTTGGATTTGGATAAATTGTTGCTTGAGATCTCCAAGACAGTTATTTGGTTAATTATTAATAACCGCTTTTGTTTCCCGATGGATTCCCGGATGTTTAATCACATTGAATGCAACTAAACTGTTTCGATGTTCATATTGCAAACTATAATGTGGCTATGACTATCACAAAGAATATATGCCTACAAACTCAGATCCTGGTTCTCTCTGTGGCATTATAGCTAACTTAGTACATGGCTGCCTATGGGTAGGTCCATCAGGTTAGAGAAAGGCCTAGTACATGGCTACCTATTGGGTAGGTCCATCAGGTCTATGGATGACCTAGTACATGGGTGCCTATTGGGTAGGTCCATCAGGTCTATGGATGACCTAGTACATGGCTACCTATTGGGTAGGTCCATCAGGTCTATGGCTGACTTAGTACATGGCTACCATTGAGGTAGGACCATCTAGTCACAATGAGTTAGATATTGGGCTATCTTCGGATAGTGCCATGCGACTCTATTACCTAAAAGAGAGGTGATATCCATGTCCACTACAGGGACAACCTAGAGTTCGAGAATATGTATGGATTGATTGTATGGCTTAAAATGTAATCTTGATTGTTAAAATATTAAGTGAATGATTATATTGTTAACATAGTTGAACATTATCTGTTTCCTCCACATACCAGCTTCGGGTGACCGACGTTTTGTTTGTCGGCATTTTAGGTACAATGAAAAGAACAAACAGTAAAGTGGCACATGTGGTACTAAATGTGAATTAAAGTGAGGATTAGATAGATTAGTATCGGTGTGGATAGAAGTTTAGAGATCCAAGTTTTCAAAAAAAGTATGCAAAAATTTATTTTCTTACAGCTTCCAGTATAGTATGTTGAAATTTGATAATTATTCTTGGTTAATTGTTGAACCTTTGATTCGGAAGTCATGGGTGAGGCTTCGACCTCTCGGTCTCCCTTAATTGGGCATTATTGGGAGGTGGGGTCGTAACATTTGGTATCAGAGCGTAGGTTCCTCAGTTAACCATTAATAATTATTAAATTTTACAAACTCCATAGAACCCAAGGGTAACTATTAGAGGATTATCTGAAAGACGGAGGTGTCTAGAAAAGGATCACGACCGGGGGCTGGCAATATTTTCCTCCGCACCGCTAGTCAGAATACGAGGACTCCCGGATCCATATGACTGCCTTGCCAAAGTCTTAGGGTATGAATCAAAATAAGATATATATATATATATTTATATATATATATATATATATATATATATTTCTATAAATACGGTTAAGAAAATGTGTTCTAGTCCACACCATAGCTTATATGTACCATGTATAAGAATATTACCATTTCAACTTGTTAATTAAAACATGTACATTCTTTGTGTTAGGTACGTTAAAAAAAGTACAGTCTTATCTGACTCACTAGGGTCTATCCCATCACTACAACTAACAATTGGATTTTAAAATACACCTTATTTTAGTGGATGTTCCACAAATGTACGATTGACATTCTTTTTGAACTCATCGAAACGTATACATCAAAATCTGAAGTTATGTTTTGTTGTAAATTTTTACAAGCATGTTCATATGAAATGATTACTTATAACTACTTTTTTATGAAGTACACTATTCATGTATCGTTATTGTTTATGATTAAACTTATCTTACATGACATGTAATTTGAAAACTTTGTACCCAGATTTATTTGACAAATGATGCATGATCTATAGTTCATATGAATATGAGTTATATGTACATCTACATATATCCAACCTAAGAATCTGAGTCTTTAAATTTAGTTTTCCCCTTATAGAGATTAGTCCCATATAAATATCCAGGTGAAAGTTTTCAACCTGGCTAACGCATGTGAGTAATTTGGACTGAGTGAGGGACAAGCTATGCATATCTTAGAATGAGTCGGACAGAACGGGCCCAATACGTGACTCAATCCTAGTCATGAACCTCGATACGATGATACATAGGAGATCAGTTTAACTATAATTATTCTCTACTAGATAAATCAAGCAAATTAGGGATCGTTTCCTCTTTATTAAGAACTTGGCCCGCTAATGAATATCGGACTCTTCATTTTTTTTTGGCAAAATTTGGGAATAAAGCCTAGAGGGTTGAAAATAGCGATCGTTGGCAAAGATTATATTATGCAGCGCTTGACAATGCGATTGGTGAGCAAACCCTCTGGTGCGGTGAGATGGATCACCGCAAGATTTTTGTCCGGTGAGAAAAACTACCGTTGAACGCTACTCAACACTAAAAATAAAACAAATTGAAAGCAGCGAGTGATCCTGCGTTTGGTAACAGCGGTTATGAGTGATTGCAACATACTCGACCTTGCCCCGTCGCTGCTCGGGCAATCACACCCCTTTATCAAATGGAGCAGCGTCGGTATATTATGTTGTGGAAACATCTGTTATTCAATGCGGGGATGCTGCTTACAAGAGTTGCGTGTTCGAGTATTTCTCTCACTATTTTTTTGTACATTCACGCATTTACTTCAAAACAATCATGTGTTCATTATTATTCAAGAATAAGTATCCACATTATCAGCAGCACCCGTTGCTCAAGAAAGATATCCCAAAGATATGCGGTGGGTCAAAACGGAACCCGGTCAGTCTTCAACGTGGACTTGCTTCAAATGTTGCAGTACTTGAAAAATATTTATAAGAAAAAGTAGTCACAGTAAGCGCATTGTGGATGCATTGGTTAGGGGTGTGTGGTGGGCGCACGACATTTCCAACAACTCATGTACGATTTCTAACCTCGTTTCGCTGGCGATGCGCCACCAACCCCCATCTCGTCCAAGGGGCCACAGATAAGGTCAAACAATTGAAACTGTTGGACCAGTTCAGGTTGCAACCATGTTGCCGCTCGGGCCGGTTCATTTTGGCCGTTTAGGATCGTGGTTAGACTTGGATCTACAAGGGATCATTATTTAATACACATGCGTACATCTATGGTCTTGTTGTGCATTTGACTCGGGTGTTCGGTTCCGACTGACATAATAATGTTTTCTCCTTGTTAGAATAGCAGTAGATGGTTGTCGGGTTACGTAGGCAATATATGCCATGTTACATTATGGAGTTGCCTAGCTGCCTGATTAACAATTTCTATGTGAGGTATGACTAGTTGTTCGGGAGAACAAAAATTATAGCGTTAGTGGGGAACTCAAAAGATAATGTACCAGAAAAAAGTTAACTCCCTTTATGCTCCAGTTTACTGAGGTTCCGATTAGTTTGTCGTAACTGTCTATAAAACTTATGAACGGAAGTTTCCTAAGCATTTTTTTGTTATTGGTTTAGACCCTATTGCTTTGGTGTAAGTCATGAGTTATGTGGAACTCATTTTTTGGGAACTCTAGTTCAAATTCTGGAACTTAAATTCCATTCACTTCCATGTGATTGGTTTGTTGTAAGTGTAAATATAGAAATCATTAAAAATATTTTTAATTTCTATTATGTAATGTAAACAAGTGAGGATGACAAAGGAATAAAAAATAATCATATCCGTGAAAAATTATAATATTCTTAAATTATAATAACCTCAACAAGTTGTTGTGGTGCATATGTTACTCCTTTAAAATATATTTCAATATGGTACAACTATAATTTTAATAAAATGTTACAATGAAAATCACATCACCAAATTTTTATTTCACTTTCTGTATACAAACTATTGTAATAATATTTGTATTTCATGTTCTTGAAAATATATGTTTTGGTTCATCATCATTTAACACAATGTAAAATTAACTTTCACATTATTTTTGTACGTAATTTTTAATATATTATATGTACATGGTTATAATTAATTATCATTTTTACATCATATTTTTAAACATAAAGAATAAAAATATGTTATGTGAATCACATTGTTTTCACATGATGTGTTGTGTTTCTTTGTCATGGTGTCTATATTTTCTATTTTGTAAATCACACTGATAATGATGGCTATAGTATAAAACATTATACATAGTGTGATTATAGTGTATGATATTTTCTATATTATTTTATGATTTTAGCAATGAACTATATCCACACTGTACTAGTCATAAATATTATACATGTGTCATTGATAACGAATGAAAAATATAATTATATAAGAAATATTGGTACTTGTCATAGAATTCATTTTTCATTCTTTTTAAGAGGAAACTCATGAAATGTGTTTAATATGTAAGTCAATAACTTAGCAGAAGTCAGGGACTCAAGTTCCAATACTTACTTTAAACCAATCAAGAAATATTGCTTAAATAACTCTAGTCCATCAGTTTTTTAGAAAAGTTACGACAAATCAATCAGAGCCTAAAGTAAGTATTGGAACTTGAGTTCCATAACTTCCGAAAAGTTACAGAATTACATACAAAACACCGTTCTTGAGTTTCCTCTTAAAAGAGCGGAAAAGGAATTCTGAAACAACTAACAACATTTCTTATACAATTATATTCTTAATTTGTCATAAGTGACACACGTAAAATATTTATGACTAACAATATAATTAGCGATGTGGATAAAATTTGTATCTTGCATCATAACATATTATGACAAAAACATCATACATTACAATCGCACTATGTAAAATATTTTACACTATAACCACCATGATCAATGCGTTTTAAAAATAAAAAATACAAACATCATGAAAAAACACACTACTCTATGTGAAAACAATGTGATTTACCTAAAATATTATTATTCTTTATATTTAATCAATGTGATGAGAAAAATTATAATTAACTATAACCATGCACAAATAATATAGAAAAAATTCCCTACAAAAAGTAATGTAAAAATTAGTATTCTACATTGTGGTAACCAATGATGAATCAAAACTTATATTTACAAGAACATAAAATGTGAAAATTATTACAATACTCTGTGCATACGAAGTGAAGTAAAATTATTATGATGTCAATTCAATCATAATATTTTTATTAAGTTTAAAAATATACCATAATAAAATATTTTTAAAGGAGAAACTTCTACACGTAATTACTTATTGAGGTTGTTCTGATTTAAAAAGCTTATCATTTTTCAAGGATATGATTCTTTTATTTATGTGTTTTCATCCTTATTTATATATATTACACAATACAAAATTAATAATATTTTTAATGATTTCCATATTTATACTTACAACAAACCATTCACATGGAAGCGAACGAAACTCATGTTCCGGAAACTGAATTAGAGTGCCCAGAAAATGAGTTCCGCTGAATTTATGACTTACACCAATTACACCAAACCAATAGGAGCCCGAGGAATTCGCCTAATACTAGAATTCCCAATGATTCTCATATCATGTGTGTACCCTCATTCCCATAGTGAAGGACTACACATGCAACGATGTTGTTGCCAATTGTAACTCAAGTCCACCATAACTTGCCATATGCCAAACTCACCGAGTGTGAATTGTAACACTGTTTTGACTTTTGAGATTAATTTTGTAGTATTTTCATATGAACATGATAAGAGAGACAATCATCTCTTGCATTCACAATGTACAATTGTATGTTCTACTAATTATGACATTGGAAGGGAAAGTGACCTCCCCAATGGTATTTCTAACAATACCCCCCAAACCACCAAACTAAAGGTGCAAAAAATGATTATTTTGGGATTGAGTTCTAACCTCAACCATCAAAATGTCCCTAATATAAAATTGATGTTCTAATGTTAGGGTACACATGAATACTGAAAAGAGTTATTTGGCACTGGTGGAGCTGACAGGCTCCCACCTTCGTTGGCTTGTGAAAGCCAACTTTAACATTTTTTGTAATGTCAACTCTTATACAAGAACCTACTGGGGCCTGTAATATAACTCAGTAGCGTGTTTTGGTTTCTTTGGGGTCGGTTTCGACGCCCTGCTCTGTATAGTATAGCCCTGTTATACTTTCTTTTTTGGCAATACACTTACCTTATCCAAAAAAAAATTGATGTCAAAAAATTCTTTTTAATGGAGAATCAATAAGAAATCTGAATCTCCCTATGATCCATCTCGGTCTAACCTTAAAAGTATTTGTACTTGACTGGCCTGAACCACATGTCTAAAAGGAGCGGATTTAGAGTAATCAGACTTCAAAAATTATATCTTGACACTCAAACCCCCGCAACTATAATACCTAGTCCGATGTAGTAAATCAAGATCGATCCACATGAATAAGGGTGGTATCTATTTAGAATGAAGATCCTTGACTTAGTTACACCAACCAAAGTGTGTGACAAAGCTTTATGTACCTTGTAGAATGATAGTGTTCCAACAGACAAAAAAAAAGGTAAAGGAAAACATATCGAGAAGTAAAGTAAAAATTCAAGAAAGTCAAAATATAAGATATCAAATATGGATGGGTAAACACATATTGGGTTTCACCATCAAAGGTTTGTGACCAACATGGTATACTCATGCCCATTATATATCCTTCAAAATATTAAAAGCAATAATCATAAGTGCATATTCCCTCCTATCTCAAACTTAGGATAGCTGTGTAGGGAAATAAGGAATAAAAAATGGAAGTAGTAACAAAAATTGATTAAAAATGAGAACTATAGATTAAAAAAGAAGATTGAAAGACATATACATGGTCCTAGAACAAGTCCAGTGACTTATACTTATATCATCATGATTCTTCTTTAAGAAACACTCGTTAGCAATGGCCTCATAGTACAACACCACATACAATGATTGATTGACATTCTCCTAGCGGGTTGCAATGGCCTCCATACCTCTATGTAGTCCATATGGACCATCAAGAGCACCACATTATGGTAACAAATCCAATAGGGAGGAGTTATCTCTTCGAATGTCAACCTGTTCAGTTGATTCACTCTCCACGTTGTCTCCCCCTTAATGTCCATTCCTTTTATGTGTTGGACTTGCTCAGATTCTTTATCTATTACAACTAGAGAGGAAAAAAAAATTTAGAGCTTATTGTTGTCTCTTCTAAAAGTTTTTACTGGCACCCTATTTATATGATGGTTAGGGTCAGGATTTCCAGATTATCTAGGGTTCTAAGAGACGGAATTTCATGAATTTTCTAGAAGATGTGAATGTCAAACCTGTTGGTTCACTATGAACCAATCTATTCACATGTTAAACAAGGTTCAATACTTGAACTGGTCCGTTCACTTGCTTTTCTATTTGCATATATATTGTCCTTCAATGCGATTATTCATGCACAACATGATATCATCATCAATCCTTGATCTAATCATATTGATCATTGAATTGGGCGATTCACAAGTTAAATCGGGCGATTCACAAATTGAGTCGGTAGTATCAGACCTTGAACTAGTTAGTTCACCAACTGAACTAGTCAATTTATGTCCAAGTTCAAGCAATGTTTAGCCAATGTAGTTTAAATTGACTTTATACTTGAATCAATCTGTTTAACACTTGAACTGGTTGTTTCACAGTGCATAATAATTGAAAGCCAATTTTGTTCAAATTGAATACCTAAACATTTTTGTACTCAAGTTAAACATTATTCATGAATAAACTCCTATTCCAGGTGAATCATATACATGTGACCCAATAAGTTCTATGTTACATTGATAGTGAATGTCCATAATAATTTATGACCGCATGGAATGAGTGGTATCTAGAAACACATTATTTCTATCCATGTAATTGGAAAGTTGGAGAACAACTTCAGCGTCCAATCTATGATCAGTGTTATAATGATCATATAGTTGCTTGGTCTCTGATATCCAGATTGAACTTAAGGCATGTAATATTCATCCTCTCAACGTTAAATCTATATTCCTTGATCTAGAGAAGATTGTATGAGATGCATGTGAGCTCACATATCACATATTGAGTCACATGAGTATGGCCATACATTTCTCAATGTCACTTTTTAAGTGATTAGGATATCCATATCCTATATAGGAGGGACAAATCCCATCTACATCACTCACACTCAATCACCATGTGTTATAATGTACTCGAGTACAATCTTTATTGCAACCTTATTATAGATCACGGTGTATGGTGTTAAAATACATTGAACAACATGTGATTACTATATTGACTTTAGCTCTATGAACTACAATCGACACTATCACTACAAGAGATGATTTTGACTACCATCCCAGGGTCTCTATGTATCACTCTCAAGGTGGGTGTATTCAATACACTATTCTCTAACATGTACTTATGTGCTTGGTTTTATATCACATATAATGACTAATGAGAGTGTGTCATCTACCAACACACACTCTAGTCATGTGTATTACTATTATCTATATTTATTCTGTAGTAATATTCAACTAGGGATATAACAATATTTTTTGTACTCTTATCACACATATGAAATCATTGTTCAGGTCCTTAACCCGAAGAGATATATCATTGAGAAACATCATTCTTTAGACATCTACCATGTTTGTGTAATCATCTAATAGTTGAGATAAACATCATAGACAAAATTACCTTTATCATTATCAAATCAAGTATGTGACGCCCTATTACAATCATCACACGATTGGCATTATGGACATACATACCAACAAACTCCCACTTGCACTTAAATCCAATCACCCATGAATCTTATTCCAAGTAATTTTAAAATGTCCATAATTTTTCTATTGCACAAGTGCTTTTATAACAGGTTAGAAACATTATCTTCTAGTTTATTAATTGTAAGTTTTTCACATCTCCTCATTGTGCAATCTTTCTTTTGAGAGTGGAGTATTGTAGTATCCTATCTAAGGTTCCATGTCAATCTAGTATCTCTATTGTTGTCCTAATATTTCTACCATGTCATCAATGGGTGGAACCTCTCATAAATTCATCTATATTAAATTCTATATCCATACAATATACTTTGTTGTTCTCAAAACAAGTTACTCAGCTTCCATTTGTCGAATTAGGAACTGTCTGTTGTTTAGAACTATTACAACCCCAATTTTTGGGTTCAATTGGTGAGAAATATAATTTCTCATATTAAAGATAATTGAACAAATAAGGATATATTTTGTTTTGAAGACATGGATTTCGTTTACAATACCCTTGATGATTGTTTTGTGGGATTTATTGGCTATTGGGCCCAAATAACAAAGAAAATTCAATTAGTGAATGAATAATTGAATATTTGAGAAAAGAAATATGTAGAAACCTCTAGAAGGCAAATCCAAAGAGGATTTAGTGCCTCTTGGGTTTCTTGGGTACCAAGGAGTCCAATGTTGTATATAGAAAGCAATGAGAAAAGAAAAGATTAGTAAAGTATTTCTTTATTAAGAAATAAATTGGAAATAATGATAAAATGTTGGAAATGAGTGGAAAGAGGCATAAATGAGATTTCTTGGTGAAATTTCGTATCCATGAGGTTGCTAATATTAAAAGGAATATCAATGAAGAAAATAAAAGATAAATAAAGATAAATACTCAAAAAGAGATATTTTAATAAGAAATAAACAAGATAATGTGAAATAATGCATATAGATGCATCTAGAAGGATAATAAGTATCCAATAAAAAGAATTTCGAAATCATAGAGTTTCTTGGGATCCAAGGAGTCCCAATAAAGAGGAAAGAAAGAGAAAATACTAAAAAGACAAAATAAGAGGATAATGTGTTGCATTATTAATGAATTATGAGGTATTGCTAAAAAGAAAGTAATTTTGATTAAAGGAAATAGAATTTCGTGTCAATGGATTAAAAAGCAAGGAAAGAGAGAATAAGTAAGAAGAAATTTGAATTCCTAATTATTCAAGAAATAAGATATATCAAAGGAGAGAAAAAATTGGTGTTTTAATGAAGGAATCACTTTCCAAGTGGGAAAAGGATTTGTTTCCCTTGAATAAACATCTTAGGGCTTCGAACCCTCCCCTATATAAGGGGTAGAGCTCTGGTTCGAAAGGATGAGAGATACCATGTAGCCTTCTCTACTCTTCTTCTTCTTTCTTTCTCTTTCCGCTCTTAAACCCTAACCACGTGATATAGCACATCCATAGAGCGACTAGGGACCAGTGGACGAGTTGAGTTGATGCTGCCTGCTCCCACGACACCAAGGGAGAGATGGTCGACGCCTTCGTGCCCCAGATCACACATAGCAGCAGCAACAGGGCTGCAGGGCCGCCAAGCGATTGCAGGCCTGGCCACAACAAGCCAGCGGCTTTGGCCGTGAGTTTGTGGCTTCTGGGGGAGCGCCTAGGGGCGTCAGAGGTGGAGGCACCGACTCCGGTGGTCGACGGGATCCAGGGAGGGGAGGAGAAGCTCCACCGGTTGCGTCTAGGGCGGCAGGGAGCACCGTCCCGAGGTTGAAGACAACCTGGTTCGCGTTGGACCATTCTACCCCTCCGGGGTATGAACCAGCGCCAACTTACACAGGGGCATTTTCGTAATTCAGTTATGTTCCAAGGCCATGCAACGTTGCTTGAGTTGGATGACGTGGCGCCATCCGATTGGTCCAGTAAGTGATTTAATGAAAAATTCATATTTATTTAACCGTAGCTCGGATTAAAATAAGTTATATATGAATTTTGATCAGGAAAATGAGAGGAATCCAATAAAAATAGTTTGATAGCCTGAATCTAATAATAGTTCGATATGTAGTGCAAATTATCATCTTTAATGAATTAAAGATTAAGAAACTCTATTTTGATATGATTAATGAGTTTAATGGATCATTAGAGTTGATGTTAACCTGTTAAATATAAAAAGGTATATGATGTTCAAAAAGGGAGAACGTTGCACGTGATTAGTCTAATTTAGAGTTTATGTGCTTAAATATGCATGAAATTGGAAAAGTACATAAAGTTATCATCTTTAGTGTTTTAATTAAGGGAAAAG
This sequence comes from Alisma plantago-aquatica, assembly GCA_963693085.1. Lineage (NCBI taxonomy): Eukaryota > Viridiplantae > Streptophyta > Magnoliopsida > Alismatales > Alismataceae > Alisma > Alisma plantago-aquatica. Next base: position 166,506,668 of record OY856415.1, read on the forward strand.
CTTAGATTTGATGGTAAATGGTCTTAATGACATAATTCAAGTTGAAATTAACCTGTTGTTAATAAAAGTGAGAATAGGATCTAAAAAGATGATCTTTTTATATAATTGGGTTGATTTAGGGTTTTGTGCATGATTATGCACTAATGAGCTTGAAAAACCCTAATTTAGATGAATATGTCTTTTAATTGTTTTAATGGTTCAAATCCATGAATTAAATAGGGATATGATAACCTTAAGCCAATTTGAGTATAAAAGACTATAAAAATGGATAGTTGAGCAATTAAGGTTCATATAAATGGAAAAGGGTATTTTAGGGTTTGTTGACCTAAAATGGATAAAGTTGGAGAAATTGATTTAGGAAACCCTAATGCATCCTAATGAGACTTAGAAACCTTAAAAAGGTGTCCCAAGTCAATAAGGAGTTGTTTGGGATATGCTTGTGACAATTAGACATTATACATGTTTTCAGGATCAATGTTTGCTTGCTTAATTGATTGGCTTGCTTGATTGGACATCTAGTTGGATTTGGATAAATTGTTGCTTGAGATCTCCAAGACAGTTATGTGGTTAATTATGAATAACCGCTTTTGTTTCCCGATGGATTCCCGGATGTTTAATCGCATTGAATGCAACTAAACTGTTTGGATGTTCATATTGCAAACTATAATGTGGCTATGACTATCACAAAGAATATATGCCTACAAACTCAGATCCTGGTTCTCTCTGTGGCATTATAGCTAACTTAGTACATGGCTACCTATGGGTAGGTCCATCAGGTTAGAGAAAGGCCTAGTACATGGCTACCTATTGGGTAGGTCCATCAGGTCTATGGATGACCTGGTACATGGCTGCCTATTGGGTAGGTCCATCAGGTCTATGGATGACCTAGTACATGACTACCTATTGGGTAGGTCCATCAGGTCTATGGCTGACTTAGTACATGGCTACCATTGAGGTAGGACCATCAAGTCACAATGAGTTAGATATTGGGCTATCTTCGGATAGTGCCATGCGACTCTATTACCTAAAAGAGAGGTGATATCCATGTCCACTGCAGGGACAACCTAGAGTTTGAGAATATGTATGGATTGAGTTGTATGGCTTAAAATGTAATCTTGATTGTTAAATGATTAAGTGAATGATTATATTGTTAACATAGTTGAACATTATCTGTTTCCTCCACATACCAGCTTCGGGTGACCGACGTTTTGTTTGTCGGCGTTTTAGGTACAATGAAAAGAACAAACAGTAAAGTGGCACATGTGGTACTAAATGTGAATTAAAGTGAGGATTAGATAGATTAGTATCGGTGTGGATAGAAGTTTAAAGATCCAAGTTTTCAAAAAAGTATGCAAAAATTTATTTTCTTACAGCTTCCAGTATAGTATGTTGAAATTTGATAATTATTCTTGGTTAATTGTTGAACCTTTGATTCGGAAGTGATGGGTGAGGCTTCGACCTCTCGGTCTCCCTTAATTGGGCATTATTGGGAGGTGGGGTCGTAACATTTGGTATCAGAGCGTAGGTTCCTCAGTTAACCATTAATAATTATTAAATTTTACAAACTCCATAGAACCCAAGGGAGTTATTAGATGATTATCTGAAAGACGGAGGTGTCTAGAAAAGGATCATGACCGGGGGCTGGCAATATTTTCCTCCGCACCGCTAGTCAGAATATGAGGACTCCCGGATCCGTATGACTGCCTTGCCAAAGTCTTAGGGTATGAATCGAAATAAGATATATATATATATATATATATATATATATATATATATATATATATATATATATATATATATATATATATAAATACGGGTAAGAAAATGTGTTCTAGTCCACACCATAGCTTACATGTACCATGTATAAGACTATTATCATTTCAACTTGTTACTTAAAACATGTACATTCTTTGTGTTAGGTAAGTTAAAAAAAGTACAGTCATATCTGACTCACTAGGGTCTATCCCATCACTACAACTAACAATTGGATTTTAAAATACACCTTATTTCAGTGGATGTTCCACAAATGTACGATTGACATTCTTTTTGAACTCATCGAAACGTATACATCAAAATCTGAAGTTATGTTTTGTTGTAAATTTTTACAAGCATGTTCATATGAAATGATTACTTATAACTACTTTTTTATGAAGTACACTATTCATGTATCGTTATTGTTTATGATTAAACTTATCTTACATGACATGTAATTTGAAAACTTTGTACCCAGATTTATTTGACAAATGATGCATGATCTATAGTTCATATGAATATGAGTTATATGTACATCTACATATATCCAACCTAAGAATCTGAGTCTTTAAATTTAGTTTTCCCCTTATAGAGATTAGTCCCATATAAATATCCAGGTGAAAGTTTTCAACCTGGCTAACGCATGCGAGTAATTTGGACTGAGTGAGGGACAAGCTATGCATATCTTAGAATGAGTCGGACAGAACGGGCCCAATACGTGACTCATCCCTAGTCATGAACCTCGATACGATGATACATAGGAGATCCGTTTAACTATAATTATTCTCTACTAGATAAATCAAGCAAATTAGGGATCGTTTCCTCTTTATTAAGAACTTGGCCCGCTAATGAATATCAGACTCTTCATTTTTTTTTTGCAAAATTTGGGAATAAAGCCTAGAGGGTTGAAAATAGCGGTCGTTGGCAAAGATTATATTATGCAGCGCTTGGCAATGCGATTGGTGAGCAAACCCTCTGGTGCGGTGAGATGGATCACCGCAAGATTTTTGTCCGGTGAGAAAAAACTACCGTTGAACGCTACTCAACACTAAAAATAAAACAAATTAAAAGCAGCGAGTGATCCTACGTTTGGTAACAGCGGTTATGAGTGATTGCAACATACTCGACCTTGCCCCGTCGCTGCTCGGGCAATCACACCCCTTTATCAAATGGAGCAGCGTCGGTATATTATGTTGTGGAAACATCTGTTATTCAATGCGGGGATGCTGCTTACAAGAGTTGCGTGTTCGAGTATTTCTCTCACTATTTTTTTGTACATTCATGCATTTACTTCAAAACAATCATGTGTTCATTATTATTCAAGAATAAGTATCCACATTATCAGCAGCACCCGTTGCTCAAGAAAGATATCCCAAAGATATGCGGTGGGTCAAAACGGAACCCGGTCAGTCTTCAATGTGGACTTGCTTCAAATGTTGCAGTACTTGAAAAATATTTATAAGAAAAACTAGTCACAGTAAGCGCATTGTGGATGCATTGGTTAGGGGTGTGTGGTGGGCGCACGACATTTCCAACAACTCATGTACGATTTCTAACCTCGTTTCGCTGGCGATGCGCCACCAACCCCCATCTCGTCCAAGGGGCCACAGATAAGGTCAAACAATTGAAACTGTTGGACCAGTTCAGGTTGCAACCATGTTGCCGCTCAGGCCGGTTCATTTTGGCCGTTTAGGATCGTGGTTAGACTTGGATCTACAAGGGATCATTATTTAATACACATGCGTACATCTATGGTCTTGTTGTGCATTTGACTCGGGTGTTCCGTTCCGACTGACATAATAATGTTTTCTCCTTGTTAGAATAGCAGTAGAAGGTTGTCGGGTTACGTAGGCAATATATGCCATGTTACATTATGGAGTTGCCTAGCTCCCTGATTAACAATTTCTATGTGAGGTATGACTAGTTGTTCGGGAGAACAAAAATTATAGCGTTAGTGGGGAACTCAAAAGATAATGTACCAGAAAAAAGTTAACTCCATTTATGCTCCAGTTTGCTGAGGTTCCGATTAGTTTGTCGTAACTGTCTATAAAACATATGAACGGGAGTTTCCTAAGTATTTTTTTATTATTGGTTTAGACCCTATTGCTTTGGTGTAAGTCATGAGTTATGTGGAACTCATTTTTTGGGAACTCTAGTTCAAATTCTGGAACTTAAATTCCATTCACTTCCATGTGCTTGGTTTGTTGTAAGTGTAAATATAGAAATTATTAAAAATATTTTTAATTTCTATTATGTAATGTAAACAAGTGAGGATGACAAAGGAATAAAAAATAATCATATCCTTGAAAAATTATAATATTCTTAAATTATAATAACCTCAACAAGTTGTTGTGGTGCATATGTTACTCCTTTAAAATATATTTCAATATGGTACAACTATAATTTTAATAAAATGTTACGATGAAAATCACATCACCAAATTTTTATTTCACTTTCTGTATACAAACTATTGTAATAATATTTGTATTTCATGTTCTTGAAAATATAAGTTTTGGTTCATCATCATTTAACACAATGTAAAATTAACTTTCACATTATTTTTGTACGTAATTTTTAATATATTATATGTACATGGTTATAATTAATTATCATTTTTACATCATATTTTTAAACATAAAGAATAAAAATATGTTATGTGAATCACATTGTTTTCACATGATGTGTTGTGTTTCTTTGTCATGGTGTCTATATTTTCTATTTTGTAAATCACACTGATAATGATGCCTATAGTATAAAACATTATACATAGTGTGATTATAGTGTATGATATTTTCTATATTATTTTATGATTTTAGCAATGAACTATATCCACACTGTACTAGTCATAAATATTATACATGTGTCATTGATAACGAATGAAAAATATAATTATATAAGAAATATTGGTACTTGTCATAGAATTCGTTTTTCGTTCTTTTTAAGAGGAAACTCAGGAAATGTGTTTTATATGTAAGTCAGTAACTTAGCAGAAGTCAGGGACTCAAGTTCCAATACTTACTTTAAACCAATCATGAAATATTGCTTAAATAACTCTAGTCCATCAGTTTTTTAGAAAAGTTACGACAAATCAATCAGAGCCTAAAGTAAGTATTGGAACTTGAGTTCCATAACTTCCGAAAAGTTACAGAATTACATACAAAACACCGTTCTTGAGTTTCCTTTTAAAAGAGTGGAAAAAGAATTCTGAAACAACTAACAACATTTCTTATACAATTATATTCTTAATTTGTCATAAGTGACACACGTAAAATATTTATGACTAAAAATATAATTAGCGATGTGGATAAAATTTGTATCTAGCATCATAACATATTATGACAAAAACATCATACATTACAATCGCACTATGTAAAATATTTTACACTATAACCACCATGATCAATGCGTTTTAAAAATAAAAAATACAAACATCATGAAAAAACACACTACACTATGTGAAAACAATGTGATTTACCTAAAATATTATTATTCTTTATATTTAATCAATGTGATGAGAAAAATTATAATTAACTATAACCATGCACAAATAATATAGAAAAAATTCCCTACAAAAAGTAATGTAAAAATTAGTATTCTACATTGTGGTAACCAATGATGAATCAAAACTTATATTTACAAGAACATAAAATGTGAAAATTATTACAATACTCTGTGCATACGAAGTGAAGTAAAATTATTATGATGTCATTTCAATCATAATATTTTTATTAAGTTTAAAAATATACCATAATAAAATATTTTTAAAGGAGAAACTTCACACGTAATTACTTATTGAGGTTGTTCTGATTTAAGAAGCTTATGATTTTTCAAGGATATGATTCTTTTATTTATGTGTTTTCGTCCTTATTTATATATATTACACAATACAAAATTAATAATATTTTTAATGATTTCCATATTTATACTTACAACAAACCATTCACATGGAAGCGAACGAAACTCATGTTCCGGAAACTGAATTAGAGTGCCCAGAAAATGAGTTCCGCTGAACTTATGACTTACACCAATTACACCAAACCAATAGGAGCTTGAGGAATTCGCCTAATCCTAGAATTCCCAATGATTCTCATATCATGTGTGTACCCTCATTCCCATAGTGAAGGACTACACATGCAACGATGTTGTTGCCAATTGTAACTCAAGTCCACCATAACTTGCCATATGCCAAACTCACCGAGTGTGAATTGTAACACTATTTTGACTTTTGAGATTAATTTTGTAGTATTTTCATATGAACATGATAAGAGAGACAATCATCTCTTGCATTCACAATGTATAATTTCATGTTCTACTAATTATGACATTGGAAGGGAAAGTGACCTCCCCAATGGTATTTCTAACAATACCCCCCAAACCACCAAACTAAAGGTGCAAAAATTGATTATTTTGGGTTTGAGTTCTAACCTCAACCATCAAAATGTCCCTAATATAAAATTGATGTTCTAACGTTAGGGTACACATGAATACTGAAAAGAGTTATTTGGCACTGGTGGAGCTGATAGGCTCCCACCTTCGTTGGCTTGTGAAAGCCAACTTTAACATTTTTTGTAATGTCAACTCTTATACGAGAACCTACTGGGGCATGTAATATAACTCAGTAGCGTGTTTTGGTTTCCTTGGGGTCGGTTTCGACGCCCTGCTCTATATAGTATAGCCCTGCTATACTTTCTTTTTTGGCAATACACTTACCTTATCCAAAAAAAATTGATGTCAAAAAATTCTTTTTAATGGAGAATCAATAAGAAATCTGAATCTCCCTATGATCCATCTCGGTCTAACCTTAAAAGTATTTGTACTTGACTGGCCTGAACCACATGTCTAAAAGGAGCGGATTTAGAGTAATCAGACTTCAAAAATTATGTCTTGACACTCAAACCCCCGCAACTATAATACCTGGTCCGATGTAGTAAATCAAGATCGATCCACATGAATAAGGGTTGTATCTATTCAGAATGAAGATCCTTGACTTAGTTACACCAACCAAAGTGTGTGACAAAGCTTTATGTACCTTGTAGAATGATAGTGTTCCAACAGACAAAAAAAAGGTAAAGGAAAACATATCGAGAAGTAAAGTAAAAATTCAAGAAAGTCAAAATATAAGATATCAAATATGGATGGGTAAACACATATTGGGTTTCACCATCAAAGGTTTGTGACCAACATGGTATACTCATGCCCATTATATATCCTTCAAAATATTAAAAGCAATAATCATAAGTGCATATTCCCTCCTATCTCAAACTTAGGATAGTTGTGTAGGGAAATAAGGAATAAAAAATGGCAGTTGTAAAAAAAAGTGATTAAAAATGAGAACTATAGATTAAAAAAGAAGATTGAAAGACATATACCTGGTCCTAGAACAAGTCCAATAACTCATACTTATATCATCATGATTCTTCTTTAAGAAACACTCGTTAGCAATGGCCTCATAGTACAACACCACATACAATGATTGATTGACATTCTCCTAGCGGGTTGCAAAGGCCTCCATACCTCTATGTAGTCCATATGGACCATCAAGAGCACCACATTATGGTAAAAAATCCAATAGGGAGGAGTTATCTCTTCGAATGTCAACCTGTTCAGTTGATTCACTCTCCACGTTGTCTCCCCCTTAATGTCCATTCCTTTTATGTGTAGGACTTGCTCAGATTCTTTATCTATTACAACTAGAGAGGACAAAAAAATTTAGAGCTTATTGTTGTCTCTTCTAAAAGTTTTTACTGGCACCCTATTTTTATGATGGTTAGGGTCAGAATTTCCAGATTATCTAGGGTTCTAAGAGACAAAATTTCATGAATTTTCTAGAAGATGTGAATGTCAAACCTGTTGGTTCACTATGAACCAATCTATTCACATGTTAAACAAGGTTCAATACTTGAACTGGTCCGTTCACTTGCTTTTCTATTTGCATATATATTGTCCTTCAATGCGATTATTCATGCACAACATGATATCATCATCAATCCTTGATCTAATCATATTGATCATTGAATTGGGCAATTCACAAGTTAAATCGGGCGATTCACAAATTGAGTCGGTAGTATCAGACCTTGAACTAGTTAGTTCACCAACTGAACTAGTCAATTTATGTCCTAGTTCAAGCAATGTTTAGCCAATGTAGTTTAAATTGACTTTATACTTGAATCAATCTGTTTAACACTTGAACTGGTTGGTTCACAATGCATAATAATTGAAAGCCAACTTTGTTCAAATTGAATACCTAAACATTTTTGTACTCAAGTTAAACATTATTCATGAATAAACTCCTATTCCAGGTGAATCATATACATGTGACCCAATAACTTCTATGTTACATTGATAGTGAATGTCCATAATAATTTATGACCGCATGGAATGAGTGGTATCTAGAAACACATTATTTCTATCCATGTAATTGGAAAGTTGGAGAACAACTTCAGCGTCCAATCTATGATCAGTGTTATAATGATCATATAGTTGCTTGGTCTCTGATATCCAGATTGAACTTAAGGCATGTAATATTCATCCTCTCAACGTTAAATCTATATTCCTTGATCTAGAGAAGATTGTATGAGATGCATGTGAGCTCACATATCACATATTGAGTCACATGAGTATGGCCATACATTTCTCAATGTCACTTTTCAAGTGACTAGGATATCCATATCCTATATAGGAGGGACAAATCCCATATACATCACTCACACTCAATCGCCATGTGTTATAATGTACTCGAGTACAATCTTTATTGCAACCTTATTATAGATCACAGTGTATGGTGTTAAAATACATTGAACAACATGTGATTACTATATTGACTTTAGCTCTATGAACTACAATCGACACTATCACTACAAGAGATGATTTTGACTACCATCCCCGGGTCTCTATGTATCACTCTCAAGGTGGGTGTATTCAATACACTATTCTCTAACATGTACTTATGTGCTTGGTTTTATATCACATATAATGACTAATGAGAGTGTGTCATCTACCAACGCACACTCTAGTCATGTGTATTACTATTATCTATTTTTATTCTGTAGTAATATTCGACTAGGGATATAACAATATTTTTTGTACTCTTATCACACATATGAAATCATTGTTCAGGTCCTTAACCCGAAGAGATATATCATCGAGAAACATCATTCTTTAGACATCTACCATGTTTGTGTCATCATGTAATAATTGAGATAAACATCATAGACAAAATTACCTTTATCATTATCAAATCAAGTATGTGACGCCCTATTACAATCATCACACGATTGGCATTATGGACATACATACCAACAAACTCCCACTTGCACTTAAATCCAATCACCCATGAATCTTATTCCAAGTAATTTTAAAATGTCCATAATTTTTCTATTGCACAAGTGCTTTTATAACAGGTTAGAAACATTATCTTCTAGTTTATTAATTGTAAGTTTTTCACATCTCCTCATTGTGCAATCTTTCGTTTGAGAGTGGAGTATTGTAGTATCCTATCTAAGGTTCCATGCCAATCTAGTATCTCTATTGTTGTCCTAATATTTCTACCATGTCATCAATGGGTGGAACCTCTCATAAATTCATCTATATTAAATTCTATATCCATACAATATACTTTGTTGTTCTCAAAACAAGTTACTCAGCTTCCATTTGTCGAATTAGGAACTGTCTGTTGTTTAGAACTATTACAACCCCAATTTTTGGGTTCAATTGGTGAGAAATATAATTTCTCATATTAAAGATAATTGAACAAATAAGGATATAATTTGTTTTGAAGACATGGATTTCATTTACAATAGCCTTGATGATTGTTTTGTGGGCTTTATTGGCTATTGGGCCCAAATAACAAAGAAAATTCAATTAGTGAATGAATAATTGAATATTTGAGAAAAGAAATATGTAGAAACCTCAAGAATGAAAATCCAAAGAGGATTTCGTGCCTCTTGGGTTCCTTGGGTACCAAGGAGTCCAATGTTGTATATAGAAAGCAATGAGAAAAGAAAAGATTAGTAAAGTATTTCTTTATTAAGAAATAAATTGGAAATAATGATAAAATGTTGGAAATGAGTGGAAAGAGGCATAAATGAGATTTCTTGGTGAAATTTCGTATCCATGAGGTTGCTAATATTAAAAGGAATATCAATGAAGAAAATAAAAGAGAAATAAAGATAAATCCTCAAAAAGATATATTTTAATAAGAAATAAACAAGATAATGTGAAATAATGCATATAGATGCATCTAGAAGGATAATAAGTATCCAATAAAAAGAATTTCGAAATCATAGAGTTTCTTGGGATCCAAGGAGTCCCAATAAAGAGGAAAGAAAGAGAAAATACTAAAAAGGAAAAATAAGAGGATAATGTGTTGCATTATTAATGAATTATGAGGTATTGCTAAAAAGAAAGTAATTTTGATTAAAGGAAATAGAATTTCGTGTCAATGGATTAAAAAGCAAGGAAAGAGAGAATAAGTAAGAAGAAATTCGAATTCCTAATTATTCAAGAAATAGGATATATCAAAGGAGAGAGAAAATTGGTGTTTTAATGAAGGAATCACTTTCCAAGTGGGAAAAGGATTTGTTTCCCTTGAATAAACATCTTAGGGCTTCGAACCCTCCCCTATATAAGGGGTAGAGCTCCGGTTCGAAAGGATGAGAGATCCCATGTAGCCTTCTCTACTCTTCTTCTTCTTTCTTTCTCTTTCCGATCTTAAACCCTAACCACATGATATAGGACATCCATAGAGCGACTAGGGACCAGTGGATGAGTTGAGTTGATGCTGCCTGCTCCCACGACACCAAGGGAGGGATGGTTGACGCCTTCGTGCCCCAGATCACACATAGCAGCAACAACAGGGCTGCAGGGCCGCCAAGCGATTGCAGGCCTGGCCACATCAAGCCAGCGGCTTTGGCCGTGAGTTTGTGGCTTCTGGGGGAGCGCCTAGGGGCGTCGGAGGTGGAGGCACCGACTCCGATGGTCGACGGGATCCAGGGAGGGGAGGAGAAGCTCCGCCGGTTGCGTCTAGGGCGGCATGGAGCACCGTCCCGAGGTTGAAGACAACCTGGTTCGCGTTGGACCGTTCTACCCCTCTGGGTATGAAGAAGCGCCAACTTACGCAGGGGCATTTTTGTAATTCGGTTATGTTCCAAGGCCATGCAACGTTGCTTGAGCTGGATGACGGGGCGCCATCCGATTGGTCCAGTAAGTGATTTAATGAAAAATTCATATTTATTTAATCGTAGCTCGGATTAAAACAAGTTATATATGAATTTTGATCAGGAGAATGAGAGGAATCCAATAAAAATAGCTTTATAGCCTGAATCTGATAATAGTTCGATATGTAGTGCAAATTATCATCTTTAATGAATTAAAGATTAAGAAACCCTATTTTGATATGATTAATGAGTTTAATGGATCATTAGATTTGATGTTAACCTGTTAAATATAAAAAGGTATATGATGTTCAAAAAGGAAGAACTTTGCACGTGATTAGTCTAATTTAGAGTTTATGTGCTTAAATATGCATGAAATTGGAAAAGTACATAAAGTTATCATCTTTAGTGTTTTAATTAAGGGAAAAGCTTAGATTTGATGGTAAATGGTCTTAATGACATAATTCAAGTTGAAATTAACCTGTTGTTAATAAAAGTGAGAATAGGATCTAAAAAGATGATCTTTTTATATAATTGGGTTAATTTAGGGTTTTGTGCATGATTATGCACTAATGAGCTTAAAAAACCCTAATTTAGATGAATATGTCTTTTAATTGTTTTAATGGTTCAAATCCATGAACTAAATAGGGATATGATAACCTTAAGCCAATTTGAGTATAAAAGACTATAAAAAATGGATAGTTGAGCAATTAAGGTTCATATAAATGGAAAAGGGTATTTTAGGGTTTGTTGACCTAAAATGGATAAAGTTGGAGAAATTGATTTAAGAAACCCTAATGCATCCTAATGAGACTTAGAAACCTTAAAAAGGTGTCCCAAGTCAATAAGGAGTTGTTTGGGATATGCTTGTGACAATTAGACATTATACATGTTTTCAGGATCAATGTTTGCTTGCTTAATTGGTTGGCTTGCTTGATTGGACATCTAGTTGGATTTGGATAAATTGTTGCTTGAGATCTCCAAGACAGTTGTGTGGTTAATTATGAATAACCACTTTAGTTTCCCGATGGATTCCCGGATGTTTAATCGCATTGAATGCAACTAAACTGTTTGGATGTTCATATTGCAAACTATAATGTGGCTATGACTATCACAAAGAATATATGCCTACAAACTCAGATCTTGGTTCTCTCTGTGGCATTATAGCTAACTTAGTACATGGCTGGCTATGGGTAGGTCCATCAGGTTAGAGAAAGGCCTAGTACATGGCTACCTATTGGGTAGGTCCATCAGGTCTATGGATGACCGTCTATGGATGACCTAGTACATGGCTGCCTATTGGGTAGGTCCATCATGTCTATGGATGACCTAGTACATGGCTACCTATTGCATAGGTCCATCAGGTCTATGGATGACTTAGTACATGGCTACCATTGAGGTAGGACCATCAAGTCACAATGAGTTAGATATTGGGCTATCTTCGGATAGTGCTATGCGACTCTATTACCTAAAAGAGAGGTGATATCCATGTCCACTACAGGGATAGCCCAGAGTTCGAGAATATGTATGGATTGAGTTGTATGGCTTAAAATGTAATCTTGATTGTTAAATGATTAATTGAATGATTATATTGTTAACATAGTTGAACATTATCTATTTCCTCCACATACCAGCTTTGGGTGACCGACGTTTTGTTTGTCGGCGTTTTAGGTACAATGAAAAGAACAAACAGTAAAGTGGCACATGTGGTACTAAATGTGAATTAAAGTGAGGATTAGATAGATTAGTATCGGTGTGGATAGAAGTTTAGAGATCCAAGTTTTCAAAAAGGTATGCAAAAAATTATTTTCTTACAGCTTCCAGTATAGTATGTTGAAATTTGATAATTATTCTTGGTTAATTGTTGAACCTTTGATCCGAAAGTCATGGGTGAGGCTTCGACCTCTCGGTCTCCCTTAATTGGGCGTTATTGGGAGGTGGGGTCGTAACATTTGGTATCAAAGTGTAGGTTCCTCAGTTAACCATTAATAATTATTAAATTTTACAAACTCCATAGAACCCAAGGGAGTTATTAGAGGATTATCTGAAAGACAGAGGTGTCTAGAAAAGGATCACGACCGGGGGCTGGCAATATTTTCCTCCGCACCGCTAGTTAGAATACGAGGACTCCCGGATCCGTGTGACTTCCTTGCCAAAGTCTTAGGGTATGAATTGAAATAAGATACCTTTAGGACTTTCTCTTCTTATTCATCCCTTCTCATCAAAAAATTCTGCTAAGGACCTAAAGGATTAGGGTTTTCTTTCTTCTCCTCACCCTCTTGAGGTATGGGTAAGGTTAATAAGGTTTAAGGAATCCTCCACTAAAATTAATGAAAAGCATGTAAATAAGATGTCATGGACATAAGCTTAATAAATTAAGCGCAAATGAAAGAATAGATACATGCTTAGGTCGTATGACATAAGTTGTCATGTCCTCAGAAGAGTCCTGAGGCTAGACCTTCATGACAGGAGGATAAGTTAGTCTTGGAGATAAAGATCTCCATTTCAAGTAGAGACCTGGCACATCCTCGGAGGATGATCCTAACCCTAACCCTAAGTGAAGGTTAGAGAGAGATGAGTTGGACCAGGTGTTTGAAGGACATGCCTTTGGGATGCCATAGGATCCATGGGTGACCTAGCACCTTTGGCAACCCAACCCTGGGAAGGGTCGTGCATGTTAGGGTAAGGATAGCTCCTTAGATGAAGATGTTAGTGAGGGACCATAGAAACCCTATGGGATTGTGCAAGTAGGGAACAGCTGGCACCTAGGGCACGTCATAGTGCTGACGGTAGGATAAAGCCCTGGATAAGGAATTCTGATGGAGCATAAAGTGTTATGGATGATCTTGAGCAACCATAAGTGCGAACCTAGGCTTCACCCATGTAGAGAATGCTTTGGAGGTTGATATTTCATGAAGAGGGGACCTCTAATGGTGAGGTTGGATGTAGGGTTAGCTCTAGAGAGAGAAGGAAACCCAGTAAGAAGGTTGGTAGCCTAAAACCCTGAACAATGGATGACAGTGGTTGCCTCATAAGTTGATGATATCTTGGTTGCCTTTAGAGGGACCAAACCCTAGAGAGTGAAGATGAAGCATCTGGTGCCTATGTGCCTACAGTATAGGTGTTTACCTTCTAAGGTAGGAAGAAGAGTTCCTTAGACCTAGAGAGGTTTAGTGAATAGGTTTCGAGGCCTTGTACCTTGTTGGTTGTCCTTAAGGAGGATCCAACTCTAAGTGTTGCTCGAGTTGAATGATGACAAGGAGTGCATGTCATGCCTTTTGCATGTGTGGTTCAGAGATAGAGCATGCAGTTGGACACCTACAAGTGAACCTAGGGTTCCTAGGTCTAAGAGGGGAAGTGGTGTACCTAATGCTCATAATGAGAAGTCGAGTTCCTATAGAAGCAAGCATGGTACTCCTCGTGTATAGAGGAAAAAGGAGAAGCCCCTTAATTTTAAGGACCCCTCCTCATTATGTGAAGGACCTTGGAAACCTTAATTGTATTTGATGGACCCCCCACAGCTAGGATGATGATAAAGGAAAGTATGATCTTGATCCAACATCGAGGAAAGAGGATAAGTATGACCTAGCATGGTACAGTAGGTGATCTGCTTGTGCCTTAATAGCTTGTTAGGGTTAAGTAGGCTCATGTGGAGGTAAACCCTATACCTAAGAGCTTTTGTGACCTTGTTGTCAATAGATAGTTTTCCTCCCATCCTGGGAGAGGGACCCCTTTGGTAGGGTGTATATCAGTTTTGTTGGTTTAAGGTAACCTGAAGAGGTCTCACAGGATCTTGAGAAGCTAAGAGAAAGGTACATGGTATGAGAATGAACCTACAGACCCATAGATATCCATCTCTATGTGCATATGGATGTGTTACCATGGAGGTAACCGATATGAGGCTTAACCAAGGTAGGTAGGTTGCCATGATCCCAATGAAAGGATGGGAGCCAGCCCATGAATGTAGAAAGAGAGATGATTAAGACTTGGGTAAGGTTCTAAGTGAACATGTACTATAGTGGAGAATCCTAAGTCTATCCTAGGGTCAGGTAGGGATAAGACCGATGAAAGTAGGAGTTTCCTAATTTTCTAGTTGCACATGACCATAGGGTCGGGAGGTAACAACTATCATTGTCTGAGGGCCATGGGTTAGGAGATTGATCACCTTCATGAACTCATGGGACCCAAAGGGCAGATGAGTAGGGCACTCTCTTGATGCATAAGGGAAGAGGGATGACCCCAAAAGAGTCGGTACCCTATAGACATAGAGGAGATGACCAAGGATATAAACCTCAGTAGGTTCAAGACTAGTTCGATAGCATGTTTTCTGTGATGTAAAGACATATGAGGCACGTTGCAACTTAGATGTAAAGGTGTATTGGTAAGGTGGGATGTACCATCTCTACTCTTGGAACAGGAAGAACTCTGTATTTGGACTACAGCCAAATGCTTATTTCCTTTTGTTATGGGAGTGAGAGATAGGACATTACACATGCCATACACCAAGGATAAGAGATGATGTAGGTTGGAATGTTGCCATGAGAATTGGGGATAGAGAAGATAATCTACCCTGGTAAAGTGAATGATACATGGATGGTTTGCAAACACTAAGAGGAATGAGGTAGTCACCTTATGAGGATGTTTTTTATCATGAGCTATGTGGAACTTACAAGTTATACCAGGTTGAGTTTGATCACCATGATGATGAAATCAGAGAGTGTTCTTAATGAAAATAGACATAGATTTTGAGGTGAAATGATAAGTGAAATACATGGAGGTGTATGTCGTCAATGTTACCTAATACCTAAGAATGTGAAGTGGTAATGGATGCTCTGATTGAGATACATATGACTTGTTGGACTAGAAGCTAGAAGAGGTTGTTTGGCTAACCCTAAGTTCAAAAAGGAGAGGTGTTTGGATGAAACTCAGATGTAACAAGATAAATTGAAAAGTTAATGGTTGTTTGGTTAGCCAGTCTAGTCCTTGATGTAATGAAAGAATGGTGGTAGAACCTCAGATGCACTTCTTTGGAAAAGAAGGTGATGAAACCCCGACTAGAGTGGTTTAGGGTTTCAGAGGGATCGATCTTGAAGAATCATGACATACATGAAATCATGATTAAAGATCACCATACACCGTGGTAAATGGCAATAGCACTTTGGATGCTTAAGATAAAGTTGCATGTGGTTTATGGCCATGCAAGCCAGGAGGTAAAGGACGAACCCCAGTAACCCAGTGTATCGATATAGAGGACAAAAGAGTCCCTGAGAGGGAATGGGAGCTCAACACTATGGATGTTGTGATAGGTCTTCCCTAGGCCAAGGATGGTCGAGATGCAATATGGGTTATGGTAAGTCGCCTTACTTAAATGACATGAGAAAGAAAGAGTTCTGTTAAGGGACAGATCCAGTTGAACTACCCATGAGAGAGATGGTTCAACTACACTATGAAGCGAGTTCAAAGGTTCTTGAGTTTGACCTGAAGGTTTCCTTCCAAAAGATGGAAGTAGGTGCATGAAGAACTCAATGTTAGTATAGTTTATCACCCCTAACTATTATTAGTATGATCCAGACTAAAGGGTCTGATGAGGGCATGTGTGCTCATTCAGGGTGATATCTAGAGACATTTCTTGTCCTATGAAAGATGTGACAATGACCACCATAGCCAGTATCGAGTTTTATAAGAAGCTCTGTAAGGAAGGTTGTGTCGGTCACCACTTCAGTAAGGTGATGTTGGTGAGAAGGACCACATGATGGTTCGAAAAGGACCACATGATGGTTAGAAAAGGGACCACAATGTGTGTAGAAAAGTCACTTTGATTGTGCAAGGGCAGAAAGGAGCCTAGAGACGATGAGAGTCGTGAGCAGATGCAAAGTAGACTGATTTACAAGTTACTGTGGAAGAATATGTGAAAATCCGACCCCTCTGAGCTGCAGCTGAGAAAGCTGAGTCCCCGATACATGGGTCCATTAGAGATGGATGGGTGGAGATGGTTAGGTTTTGACCCTAACCCTCATGATAAAGTAATGTGTGATGAGTTCCATGTATCCAATTTAGAGCACTATGTAAGGTACCCGACCATGTGCGGAGCAATTAACCTAGTGAGCCCCAAGGGAGGCTGACATGGCCTGAGTCACCTGTGCAGTTTATATACGCCGGGATGAAAGGACTCAGAGAAAAGAATATGTGATGATAAAGGTTTGTGGAAGCGCCATGAGTACGGTAAAGCCACATAGGGGCCAATGATGGACATGGAAAAGTCTTATCCTGAATTGTTTGTTTTCTTCTTTGAATTTTGAGGACAAAATTCCTATATGAGGGGAAGGATGTTACAACCCCAACTTTTGGGTTCAATTGGTGAGAAATATAATTTCTCATATTAAAGATAATTGAACAAATAAGGATATAATTTGTTTTGAAGACATGGATTTCATTTACAATAGCCTTGATGATTGTTTTGTGGGCTTTATTGGCTATTGGGCCCAAATAACAAATAAAATTCAATTAGTGAATGAATAATTGAATATTTGAGAAAAGAAATATGTAGAAACCTCTAGAAGGCAAATCCAAAGAGGATTTCGTGCCTCTTGGGTTCCTTGGGTACCAAGGAGTCCAATGTTGTATAAAGAAAGCAGTGGGAAAAGAAAAGATTAGTAAAGTATTTCTTTATTAAGAAATAAATTGGAAATAATGATAAAATGTTGGAAATGAGTGGAAAGAGGCATACATGAGATTTCTTGGTGAAATTTCATATCCATGAGGTTGCTAATATTAAAAGGAATATAAATGAAGAAAATAAAAGAGAAATAAAGATATATCCTCAAAAAGAGATATTTTAATAAGAAATAAACAAGATAATGTAAAATAATGCATATAGATGCATCTAGAAGGATAATAAGTATCCAATAAAAAGAATTTCGAAATCATAGAGTTTCTTGGGATCCAAGGAGTCCCAATAAAGAGGAAAGAAAGAGAAAATACTAAAAAGGCAAAATAAGAGGATAATGTGTTGCATTATTAATGAATTATGAGGTATTGCTAAAAAGAAAGTAATTTTGATTAAAGGAAATAGAATTTCGTGTCACTGGATTAAAAAGCAAGGAAAGAGAGAATAAGTAAGAAGAAATTCGAGTTCCTAATTATTCAAGAAATAGGATATATCAAAGGAGAGAGAAAAGTGGTGTTTTAATGAAGGAATCACTTTCCAAGTGGGAAATGGATTTGTTTCCCTTGAATAAACATCTTAGGGCTTCAAACCCTCCCCTATATAAGGGGTAGAGCTCTGGTTTGAAAGGAGGAGAGATCCCACGTAGCCTTCTCTACTCTTCTTCTTCTTTCTTTCTCTTTCTGCTCTTAAACCCTAACCACGTGATATAGCACATCCATAGAGCGACTAGGGACCAGTGGACGAGTTGAGTTGATGATGCCTGCTCCCACGACACCAAGGGAGGGATGGCCGACGCCTTCGTTCCCCAGATCACACATAGCAATAGCAACAGGGCTGCAGGGCCGCCAAGCGATTACAGGCCTGGCCAGAGCAAGCCAGCGGCTTTGGTCGCGAGTTTGTGGCTTCTGGGGGAGCGCCTAGGGGCTTTAGAGGTGGAGGCACCAACTCTGGTGGTCGACGGGATCCAAGGAGGGGAGGAGAAGCTCCGCCGGTTGTGTCTAGGGCGGCAGGGAGCGCCGTCCCGAGGTTAAAGACAACCTGGTTCACGTTGGACCATTCTACCCCTCCGGGGTATGAAGCAGTGCCAAATTACACAGGGGCATTTTCGTAATTCGGTTATGTTCCAAGGCCATGCAACGTTGCTTAGCTGGATGACGTGGCGCCATCTGATTGGTCCAGTAAGTGATTTAATGAAAAATTCATATTTATTTAACCGTAGCTTGGATTAAAACAAGTTATATATGAATTTTGATCAGGAGAACGAGAGGAATCCAATAAAAATAGTTTTATAGCCTGATTCTGATCATAGTTCGATATGTAGTGCAAATTATCATCATTAATGAATTAAAGATTAAGAAATCCTATTTTGATATGATTAATGAGTTTAATAGGGTTTAATGGATCATTAGAGTTGATGTTAACCTGTTAAATGTAAAAAGGTATATTATGTTCAAAAAGGAAGAACTTTGCACGTGATTAGTCTAATTTAGAGTTTATGTGCTTAAATATGCATGAAATTGGAAAAGTACATAAAGTTATCATCTTTAGTGTTTTAATTAAGGGAAAAGCTTAGATTTGATGGTAAATGGTCTTAATGAAATAATTCAAGTTGAAATTAACCTTTTGTTAATAAAAGTGAGAATAGGATCTCAAAAGATGATCTTTTTATATAATTGAGTTAATTTAGGGTTTTGTGCATGATTAAGCACTAATGAGCTTGAAAAACCCTAATTTAGATGAATATGTCTTTTAATTGTTTTTATGGTTCAAATCCATGAATTAAATATGGATATGATAACCTTAAGCCAATTTGAGTATAAAAGACTATAAAAAATGGATAGTTGAGCAATTAATGTTCATATAAATGGAAAAGGGTATTTTAGGGTTTGTTGACCTAAAATGGATAAAGTTGGAGAAATTGATTTAAGAAACCCTAATGCATCCTAATGAGACTTAGAAACCTTAGAAAGGTGTCCCAAGTCAATAAGGAGTTGTTTGGGATATGCTTGTGACAATTAGACATTATACATGTTTTCAGGATCAATGTTTGCTTGCTTGATTGATTGGACATCTAGTTGGATTTGGATAAATTGTTGCTTGAGATCTCCAAGACAGGTCTGTGGTTTATTATGAATAACCGCTTTAGTTTCCCGATGGATTCTCGGATGTTTAATCGCATTGAATGTAACTAAACTGTTTGGATGTTCATATTGCAAACTATAATGTGGCTATGACTATCACAAAGAATATATGCCTACAAACTCAGATCCTGGTTCTCTCTATGGCATTATAGCTAACCTAGTACATGGCTGCCTATGGGTAGGTCCATCAGGTTAGAGAAAGGACTAGTACATGGCTACCTATTGGTAGGTCCATCAGGTCTATGGATGACCTAGTACATGGCTGCCTATTGGGTAGGTCCATCAGGTCTATGGATGACCTAGTACATGTCTACCTATTGGGTAGGTCCATCAGGTCTATGGCTGACTTAGTACATGGCTACCATTGAGGTAGGACCATCAAGTCACAATGAGTTAGATATTGGGCTATCTTCAGATAGTGCCATGCGACTCTATTACCTAAAAGAGAGGTGATATCCATGTCCACTGTAGGGACATCCCAGAGTTTGAGAATATGTATGGATTGAGTTGTATGGCTTAAAATGTAATCTTGATTGTTAAATGATTAATTGAATGATTATATTGTTAACATAGTTGAACATTATCTGTTTCCTCCACATACTAGCTTCGGCTGACCGACATTTTGTTTGTCGGCATTTTAGGTACAATGAAAAGAACAAACAGTAAAGTGGCACATGTGGTACTAAATGTGAATTAAAGTGCAAAGGAGGATTAGATAGATTAGTATCGGTGTGGATAGAAGTTTAGAGATCCAAGTTTTCAAAAAGGTATGAAAAAAGTTATTTTCTTACAACTTCCAGTATAGTATGTTGAAATTTGATAATTATTCTTGGTTAATTGCCGAACCTTTGATCCGAAAGTCATGGGTGCGGCTTCGACCTCTCGGTCTCCCTTAATTGGGGGTTATTGGGAGGTGGGGTCGTAACAAGAAGTCTTCCTGCTTACAATTGTACTTCAACGTCAAGCTCAATTTTAGATTGTGATCATTATTTCTTTTCCATTTTGGAACCATGCGTCAATGTAACCCTTTACACCCAACTCTTCCTTATCACCATAAATAAATAACTATTCCTTTTAGTTCTTCTCAATACTTAAGAACGTACTTTGTGGAAATCCAGGGACTTTCACTGGGATATGAGAGATTTCCACTTTTCATGTCCTATACATATGAGACAATAGGATGAGTACGTAATATTGTGAATGCAATTGTCATTTAACTCATAGATTCCTATTCTTCATATGAATTTCGATACTATGATCTTTAGAGACTAAGTCCATGAGACATGGATAATTTTTCTCTCATTGAGTACTCTATGTTAAACTTTTCAGCATTTTCCAATACATGTGATCTTACTTACGTCAAGAAGCTTTTTATATATATATATATATATATATATATATATATATATATACATATACATATATATATATATATATATATATCCTAATTCCTACGATATAAAATTCTTCGATATAGAATGTTTTGCCTAATCCCTTTATATAAGGTACTTGCTAGCCTAGTTTTAATATTGGAAAAACAAGGATGTTATTCCCCATCATTATGTAGAATATGAATATGTGCCCACTCAACTTATATAGTCACAGATTTCATCTTCACTTTGATTTAAGTCAAACTCTTTAACTATCTTGTCAAATTGATGATTCCAAATTTTCTGATGCTTGCTTCAATCCTACATTGACCTTTGTAGCTTACATACTTTATTTGCAATAATTGAATATAGAAAACTTCAGGTTGTGTCACATACAAATCCTTTACATTCTTCCTATTAATAAATGTGGTTTTAGCATCCATTTTTCCATATCTTATAGTCATACTAAGCTGCAATGGCAATCATGATCCTGATGGATTTAACTATGGTAAATGGTGAAAAGATTTCTTCATATTCAACATTTTTAACTTGTTTGAAACCTTTAGAAATCAAATTTCTCTCATAGGTTTACACACTACCATTCATGTGGGTCTTCTTATTGTTTAACTAGTTACAGGCTATGGGCTTTACCCCTTTAGGTGGATCTACCAAGGTCATACGTTGTTAGTGTGCATGGATTCCATCTTAGATACATTGTCTTCAAACATTTACTTAGACTCCGATCCATCAATAGCTTCCAGGTATGTTGTTGGCTCATCATCTACCACCAACACACCACCTTATTGAGTTATAATATATGATAATCTTTCAATGTGCAACTAGATTAATGAGCTTTTGTGTTACATAATGAACTTGAGAGTCCAAATGAATTTGTGATTCTCCTTGTTTCTATTGAAACTCTTTAGGTTCAATGCTTTCTCATTGGTCTCAAACTTTTCAATTTCTACTTTTATCCTTCTAACTTCTTTGGAATTAGATTCCTTATAGGAATGCATCCATCCTGGCAATAAACACTTTTGTTATGGGATTAGAGTATAAAAGTAGTCTTCAACAAAATAACATTTATGTGATTTGTGCACAAAGCTTTTCAAGAAACTATTTTC
This sequence comes from Alisma plantago-aquatica, assembly GCA_963693085.1. Classification (NCBI taxonomy): domain Eukaryota; kingdom Viridiplantae; phylum Streptophyta; class Magnoliopsida; order Alismatales; family Alismataceae; genus Alisma; species Alisma plantago-aquatica. The sequence continues at coordinate 166,528,874 of OY856415.1, forward strand.
TTACACATACTTTCAATCCTAATCATCATTAAAGAGATATCAGGAAACTTTTTATGCCACATCTCATATGGTGTATTTTGAACCAATTGAGACGATACATTATTTTAGTGTAAAGCAAGTGTCAAAATGAAAATTGGAAGACCAACTAGATTTATTGAAGATCGCACCATGACTAGAAGGGTGTGATACCTTCTTTTAGATACATCATTATGTTTTAGGTAGAGTTTAGTGTGATACATTATCACTGTCTCCACAAGGTCCTAAATTTTCTTGGATAAAATATTTTCCACATTCATCATATCAAACTATTTTAATACTTCTAATAAAGTTGGTTATGTACTTCATTCTTGATCTCCTTGAACACTTTCAGAGATTTCATTTTTTATTTCATTAATTACAACCTTCCATATCTATTGAGAAAATTAGTAAATATAATGAGGTACTAGTAAGTACCTCTAGTATATATTCTAAAAGGGTAAATATACATTAATTTGTATGAGCCCTAATAGAAAAATTGCTCACCAAATACATCCAGTAAAAGGTACTTTTGTCACATTTTCCAATAAAAAAGACTTACATGTCTCTGTTGGTTCAATAACCAAAAGAGTCTAGGCAACCATAATTATGGTTCTAGAAATGCATTTCTCATTTCTGTGCTCTTGATGACAATGCTATAGGTATTCATTATATGAGCCTTCAAGTCATTCAGTACCTATATAACAATCTCTAGAACTATTAAATATAAACTATGAGACATTGGGGCCATTTGCATAAAAGATTTTATCTTTGAAAGAAAACATCAAATATATTCATAGTATTCTTTTCCATACAAGATACATGATGTTGTTCAATAATGGCAGGTACATAATAGCTATTCGCTAATTCCATTACATGCCCATTACATGAATGACAGATTCCAACTACAATTCTATTTGAGACTTCAAGTGATTCAATATCTATATAACAGTCTCTAGAACTATCAAATATAAACTATGAGACATTGGGGCCATTTCCATAAAAGATTTTATCTTTGAAAGAAAACATCAACTATAATCATAGTATTCTTTTCCAAATAAGATACATCATGTTTTCCATTAATGGTAGGAACATAATATAAATTTGCTAATTCTATTACATGCCCATTACATGAATGACAAAACCCAACTACAATGGTAAAAAATCCTGCTCCACAAAGTCCTAGCTTACTTATTTTTGGGTTCAAAAGTGGAGATATATATCTCCTTCTTCTTCCTAAGTTTCTCTATATAAAGAGGATAGTTCTTTTTCTAGTTCCCATGCTTGTCATAGTAGTGACACTTTCCTTTCTTATTTACTCCTCCATAAGCTTTCAGTGCATAATACTTTGGTTTTTTGCTAGCATTAAAACTCTTCTTAGCTTTTCTTATTCCCATAGACTTCCCTCTATTGATCATCAACACATATTTGGTTTTTTCCTTCTTCACCGATGCTTCAACTGACCTCATCATTCTTAGTATTTCTGACAACCACTTGTCAAAATCATTTATGTTGTTTTTCATGATAAATTAGCTATATGATTCTAGAAGTGACTATAGAATGACGTCTTTGGCCAATTCTTGACACAAGGGAAATCCCAATTTAGAAAGTTTCTCGACATACACAATCAACTTGAGTGTATGGGGATTTATTAGATCTCCTTCCTCCGTATTGCACTTTAACAATGCCATAAAGACATCATGTCTCTTGTGTCTTGCTTGATCTTGGTACATGTTCTTAAGATGTCTAACCATCTTTTAATTATATCCATGTTCCCATGGTGTCTCTGCAACTCATAGTTCATTAAGAACATCATCAGGCACTTTAAATACATGACATCTTTAGAGTGCTTCCAGTAAGCATCCTTGTCAGCCTTAGGCACACTGGGAGTCGATTCATCTGGCTCTGGTATCTCCATGATATACAGATTGCACTCTTATGTGAGAACAATTCTCAATGTCCTGAACCAGTCATGGAAGTTATTCCCATTCAACTTTTTCTTCACAAGGACCGATCACAAAAAAAATGTGTTTGTGTTTTCCATTGGTTTCTATAAAGGGAAATATGAAATTTGTGAAAACACTTTTTATTTTATTTGATAATATTGACGATAATAATTAGGCCTTTAGTTAATTATCACTCCCACTATTTTGTTCAAATTTATAACTCTCACATATCAATTTAGAAGATTGCAGTGTACAACCTTCTAGTGAGCCATGATCCAAAACAATTAGTTATTATCAAACTAACACCAGTGTCCATAACCAATTAGTGACATAGGAAACTTTTCCTAATTGCATATCATGCAGTTCTTGGATAAATGGTATGTGCAACACCCTACCATAGTTATTTGCATGCTTCTAGGTACTTAATCTCATTAAGGTCACCTATTTAAGTCTAATGAAAATACCAACATGATAGCAATGCACCCTACTTGGCAGGCCCACATGATTACCATCTAAAATCAACGAGATGAATAGTGCACCACGCTTGGCATTTCCACACTTAGTCAATGAATATTTTCTTGTGTGCTACTTATGGAAGGATTATAGAACTTAATATTTGATTGAGGGGTTTGATATTTATACAAATATGTAAACACACACACACACACACACACACACACACACACACACACACACATATATATATATATATATATATATATATATATATATATATAGAGAGAGAGAGAGAGAGAGAGAGAGTCCAGGCTAGAATACACTTGAGTGTATTCAGAGTAGAATACACTCAAGTAGTTTTTTATGATCCAATATTTTTTTTAAATCTAATCCATTTATTTTCTTAATCATATTGTGAATAACTCATACAAAAAATATGAGCACATTTGGATATTTATAGGTCATGTTATGTAGACCGCAAAAATTATGCATTTCAAATTAATTTTGTGCGGCGATTTTGTTGCCCTTGGATGAGTGACTTATACTCATCCAAATAGGCTCAAAATTTGTATGTAGCCTAATTATAGTATGAAAATGAAGATTAATGGTTTAGATCTTGCAAAAAATAGTCTTTATATGCAAACACACTTGAGTGTATTCTAGCCTAACTCTTTCTGTCTCTCTCTCTCTCTATATATATATATATTCAATCACCAAATACTAATATGTATCATGTACATACTATATACACAAATGAAACATGAATCATAAAACATAAGTGATGGTTATGATAATAATATTGTAGTTTCTAGGAGCCATGAGAAATTACTACCACCTAAGGTCCACATAATATGTAGCAACATGTTGTTGATGAATATTTGTATTGGAACCTATCTGGGTCGATCGATTCAACTTTTGAACTAATTTATTGGCCTCCTATTCAGCCATTTGGTCTCTTAGATTGATCGATCAGACTTTGTTCAAGTGACGTCTAGACACCTCCATTTGATCAGTTGGGCCACCAGCCGATCAGTCAGCTCCTCCTATCATGTGGCCTCTTTCGTCTTCCATTCCATAGGTTTGAATTATGAGTTGTATCAGTAAGTTTGGTGTAGAATCTCTTATTTTTCATAATAGAAAATAAAAAATATGTTGTTCCTATTTAACATATTACAATGTAATAGGGAAACCTTGGGTTATATTTGAGGCAAGCATAGGAATGAAATCATGAAAACATTTACATATGGAAAAGAAGATAGAGGCTAGATATGCAAACTGATATATAAAAGAGGAATAAAAACCAACCAATAGAGCACAAAAATCTAGGATTATTGTCCATAACCATGCTAAAATTCACCATCAAAACAAATTTTAGGATGACATATAATTTGCATATATAGCATATCATATATATAGGGATCATATGTGGTATTCAATCAAATATATACATTAATCATTTGAATATTCACATCATATGCAATAAAAATTGAGAAAACTAGAATCGGATCATATCAATCAAATCCCAAAGCATAGTAAATTAATGTGGCTTTGACACAAGAGTAAAGAATATGGAATTAGATATGGAAGCAGAAACAAAACTTGCCATATTGCCCTTAGAAAGCATATTGCATCAACAACTATAGATTAGGAAGGAATGTTGCAAGGCATATACTTAGTCATGGAGAAATTCTAGCGACTTATCCTTGTAGAAACATGCTTCTTTAAGTATCACTCAATCAATCATCAACAATGGCCTCCCGATACAAAACAATTGACAAAGGTTAACAATGTTCTCTTAGAGGGTGGAAAAGGCCTCCATGCTAGTCCATGAGAACCACCGAGAATTCCATGTTGTTTCCACTATCAGAGCCAATGGGAAGGAGTTGTCCCTTTGAATGTCAACTTGCTAGGGTTGATTTTCTATCTGATGTGTCTCTCCCTTATTATCCCTCCCTTTGACATGCAGGACTTACTCAAACTCTCTAGTTACCCCAACTAGAGAAAACAACAATTTTTAGAGTTTATCATTGTGTATTTTAAAAGCCTTGATTGCCCCCCTATTTATAAGATGTCCAGGGTCAGGATTTCTAGAACATTTGGGAATCAAAGAGATATAATTTCATGAATTTTATGGAAGTTGTGAACATTGAACCGATCGATTTATAATTGAATTGGTCAGTTCACATGTGAAATGATTGGTTCAATAATTGAAATAATCATTTCAATTAATTTCTTTTTTACATAAATATTTTTCTTTAATGAGCTGATTAATGCACAACATGATGTCAACATCAATCCTTGATCCAATCATATTGATCATTGAAGCATGTGATTGGCATGTTGAATCGGTCATTTTAGACCTTGAATCGGTCAGTTCACGAATTGAACCAGTCAATTCATGACCCAGTTCAAGCAATGTTCAACCAATGTATTTTAAATTGACCTAACACTTGAATCGATTGGTTCACCATTTGAAACAGTCAGTGCACAATCCAGTCAGTTAATTTTCATCCATTTTTGTTTTGATTGAATACCTAAATACTTTAGTAATCAAGTTAAACATCATTCTTGAATAAACTCCTATTCCAGGTTCATCCTATGTGTGTTACCCTATAGGTCCCAAGTTATGTTGGTAGTGAATTGTCATAACTAACTTATGACATCACAAGCAATGAGTGGTATCTAGTAGCACATCATTGTTACCAAGTAATTGGAAAGTTGGAGAAAACAACCTACAATCCATGATTAGTGTTACATTGATCGTGTAATTCCTTTGTCTCTGATATCTTGATGAACTCAAGGAGTGGAATCATCATATTCTTAATGCTCAATCCATGTTACTTGAACTAGAGTAGACTGTATGAGATGCGTCTAATCTAACATATCACATATTTAGTCACATGAGTATGGCCATATGTTACTCAATCTCCTTATCAACTGGACGGTATGTCCATCTCCTGTAAGAGGGAAAAATTCCATCTACATTACTCACATTCAAACCCCATGTGTGACAACGTACATGGGAACAATCATTATGGTAAACTTTATTCAAGGTCATGTTGGATGGTGTTAAAATACATTGAACGACATGTGATAAGTGTAGTGACTTTAGGTCTAAGAAACACAATCACAACTATCACTATGAAGGCCAATTCTGACTACCATACCATGGTCTCCATGTATCACTCTCAAGGTGGGTCTGCCTGATGCACTATTCTCTGACATGAACCTATGTTCTTGGTTTATTATCACATATCATGACTAATGACATTCTGTTATCAACCAACACACAATGTAATCTTGTGTATCATTGTTGTCTATTCTGCTTCCACAATAATATTTGACTAAGGACATGATAAGAATGTATGTACTCTTATCATGCATATGATCTCATTGTTTAGGTCCACAACCCAAATACATAAGTTATCGAGCAACATGATTCTTTAGACATCTACCATGTTTGTATCATCATCTCATGATTGAGACAAACATAATGGATGGAATTACCTTTATCATTGTCTAATCAAGTATATGATTCCATATTACAATCATCACGTGATTGGCTTTATGGACATACATACAACCAAACTCCCACTTGCACTTAGAGACAATCTCTCACAAATATTATTCCAAGTGATCTTAACATGTCCATCATGTTTATGTTGTAGAAGCATGTTACAACACCAGTTTTGGGTTCATTTGGTAAGAAATATTATTTCTCCTAATAAAGATAAATGAACAAATAAGGATGTCTTTTGTTTGAATGCATGAATTTCATGTTGTATGCTTTCTTAATGGGCCTTATTGAACATTGAGCCCAATTTAAGGAAAAAGAAAAAGAAATTAAAAAGAAATTCAATTGGATAAGGAGTACATAAGAAAATAAATAAAGTAAGAACAAAAGGCTAAGGGATTATTCCAAAAAAATAGAATTTTGAGTTTTAGGGTTCCTTGGGATTCAAGGAACTCAGGATAATAAATTGATGGTAAAAGAAATAGAAAAGATATGGAAAATATGAATAATTAAATGATAACTTGCAATCCAAGAAGAGAGATCGTTTCCTTGAGATAATAATCCCAGTTTTTTTAGAATGGAATATAAAAACATGAACAAGGTTCCCTCCAAATTTGAAGTGAAAATGAGTTACGAATTGGGAGTTATGAATTTTCCAAGTTATCTTTGAATTGGGAATATAATCTGAATTGATTGGAAATTTATTTCCTTTTGATCAAACATGCATGATGAGGGCCCTTGGAGTTAGATCCAACGGGCGCTGCTAATCATCCAGAATCTTAGTAGGATGCGGACTCTGCGTTGCAGGGGGGATTTTCCGCATGGAATTTCTCACAATCAAGTGCATCTGCACTTATGATTCTTGTCCCATTAGGTTCGGGAGATCCTTGCGAAGGATCTAGACCCTGGTTTTACCATGTTTCGACCTAATCTCGTGAAATGCCCAATTGGGCTGGTTGTCTAGTTCTTTTAGGATTGGGAATCCTCATAGGGATGCCCCATACCCTATAGAAAGGGTATCACATGATCTCTCTAGAGGTTGCGATCGTGTACGGTTGGTTATCGAGCTCCAAAGCCCTCTCCTTTTCCCGATCGTCTTGGCTCCGGCGAGGTCACCGCTGCGGTGCCGCCACTGGTGGTTTTCAAAAGAAAGGAGGAGGATGACATGTAGGGACCATGGGATAAAAGACCACGGTGAGCCACCGTGAGATCCAACGATCTCAGTGGAGCGCGCGTTGAGTTAGCTGCTCAGTGGAGTGTTGTGACGCGAATCGTCCGATCGAGATCCATCGTGGACTCGAGTCGATCTCATGGTTAATAGCAGGAGGCGGGGCACGCTTCAGGGTTAGTGGAGATGTGTTATGCTGAGCTTCGGATCCGAAGGAGGACCACGGGCCCATCAATCCAACGACTCATAAAAAACAGTAATTTTGTCTCTCTACTTAATAAACCAGAAAAAGGGTTTTTCTTGCGAAATTAATAGAAATAACTAGGAACCTCATATGGAAAATCTTTATATATGAAAGTTGTGTAGAAAAATGCAAGGAATCTGATAAAAATTTGAGAAGCTAGTTCTACTCCTTTTTGCAAAAGTACCCTAATTTGCTAATAAAGTGTATTAAAAGTTGAAGAAAAACCCTAATTGAATGTTAAGAGTGTAATTTGGTGAATCAATCGGTCAAATTGATAAGTTTAACCCTATTCATGATAAAAGTGGTTTGATTATCTGTTTGGAATGCAAAATATGCCTAAATTAGAGTTGTAATCCATAAAAGAAGGTTAATCTATATGGGAACCCTAATTTGGGATAAAAGGAGATAAAAATCATATTCATTTGGAATAAGAAAATCAGATGCTTAATAAAGATTCTAAACTTGATAAAGATGTGCTATAATAAGAAATTAGGGGTTTCATGTAGTTTTTATAAATTAAGGATCATAATATTGAAAGAGGAGGTAAAAACCCTAATTTCCAAAGAAACCCTAAAATTGGAATTGAAATCCTAAGTAATGTGATGAAATTGGATAAATATTAATAAAAGGAAATTGGTACTTTTATTTCAGGATTTCTCTTCCTCATTGCTTGCTTGATTGGGTTTCTCTGCATATTTGATTCTGTCTTGAAATCTGCAACCAATGGTATGTGGTTACGCTTATGATTATTCTGACTAGTTTTCCGAGGATTTTCTAAATGTTTCCCTCATGGCTTGAAATAACTATTGGATGCTTTTATTTCATGCAACTATAAAGTGACTATGATTAACACCATAAGTGTATATATAACTGGCTAGATCCGGGTCCACCTCTGTTGCTTTAACAAGTCTAAAAAAGGGGTAATCCTAGAGCAAGGTCTAGGTTATCGAGAGTTAGAAATTGGGCTACCTATGTGTAGTGCCATGAGACTCTTTAGCATACCCTGAGTTAAGGAATGGTCTACCTACGAGTAGTTCCATGTGACTCAACCCTAGAAACTGGTTCACTTGATATGTGGATCATGAGGGGTTTAATTGGGAAAACACAGAGGATAGGGTACCCTTGGATCACAGAGTTATATTTGAAACATAATCTTGGTTCTTACATGATTAATTGAATGATTACGTTGTTAACATATTTACATGATTTTTATTTCCCCCACATACCAGCTTTGGCTGACCGACATTTTGTTTGTCGGCATTTTAGGTACAAATGAAAAGAACAAACAGTAAAGTGGCATATGAGGAATTAAATGAGAATTAACATGCCCAGGAGTATTAGTTAGATTAGTATCTTCATGGATAGAAGTTTGGAAATCCCAATTTTAAAAAGGTAAGCAAAGTTTTATTTTATACCAGTGTTCAATTTAGTTGGTAAAGTTTATTAATTATTATTGATTATTTGTCGAACCTTTGATTCAGATTATTTATTAACGGCTCTGACCTTTCGGTCTCCCTTAATTGGGGGTTACCGGGAGACAGGGTCGTAACAATTGGTATCAGAGCATAGGTTCCTCATTTAATCTTTAATAATTATTAAATTTTACAAATTTTATAGAACCCAAGGGAGTTATTAGAGGATTATCTGAAAGATTGAGGTATCTAGAAAAGGATCACGTCTGGGGGTTGGCAATATTTTCCTCCACACCGCTAGTCGGAAAACAAGGACTCTCAGATCCGTGTGACTACTTGGCCAAAGTCTTAGGGTATGATTTGAAGTAAGATACCTTTAGGACTCTCTCATCTTGTTCATCCCTTCTCAACTCAAATTCTGTTAAGGACCTTAAGGATTAGGGTTTCCTCACTTCTCCACACCCTCTTTTGGTATGGGTAAAGTTGATAAGGATTAAGGAATCCTCCACCAAATTAATAAAAAGCATGTAAATAAGATGTCATGGACATAAGCTTAATAGAGTAAGCGTAAAGGAATAGATACATGCTTAGGTCATATGACACAAGTTGTCATTACCCTTAGGAGAGACTTGAGGATAGATCTCCTTAGCAGGAGGATGAGTAGAGAGAGTTAGTCTTGGAGGTAGAGACCTCCATTAAAAGTAGAGACCTAGCAAATCCTTTGAGGATGATGTTAACCCTAACCCTAAGTGAAGGTTAGAGAGAGGGAGATGACATGATGAGTTAGATGTCATGATGAGTATGCCTTGGATGCCATATGAACCATGAGAAGTTGATGACCGAGTATCTTGGCAACCCATCCCTGGGAAGGGTCGTGCATGTTTGAGGGAAGGATAGCTCCTTCATGGATGAGGTTAGAGAAGAACATGTAGAAACCTATTGGGCTGTTGCAAGTAGGATATATCTTGCACCCAGAGTGCATCAGTAGTGTTGACAGTTGGACGAAACCCTAGACAAAGGATCATGATGGATGGCTTATGAGATAAGTATAAGGGGTTATGGATAAGCTTGAGTAAACATAAGTTTGAGCATAGGCTTCACCAGCATAGAGGTATGCCTGTGAGCTTGATCCTTCATGGAGAGAGGACCTCTAGTAGTAAGGTTGGATGTGGAGTTAGCTCTAGAGAGAAAAAGCAGGACTCAAGTAAGAAGGTTGGAAGCTTAGATTCCGAGACATAAGGAATAATGGGTAGTTGAGGATAATGCTACCTAAGTAGATGATAGTGGTTGCCTTACGTTTAATCCCTGAAGACAGATGATATCTTGGTTTCCTTTAGAGGAACCAAACCTTAAGAGGGAGGATGATATTTCTGGTACCTATGGTATAAGTGATTACCTACTGGATGAGATAAAGAGTGTTTTAGACCCTGAGGAGGTTTAAGTAACCAGTTGTGAGGCTTTATTACCTAGTTGGTTGTCCTAGAAGAGGACTCAACTCTAAAGTGTTGCGAGTAGAAGGATTATGGAAGTACATGACATACCTTGAATATGCTCGAATTGTGGTTAAGAGTTTGAGCATACAGTCTGACACCCAAAAGTGCACCTAGGGTTCCTAGGTCTAAGAGGGGAAGCTGTGTACCCGATGCTCATGATGAGATTTGAGTCTCTATAGTTTTGAGCATGGTACTCCTCATGTGTAGAGGTGAAGGAAATCCTTGAAGTTAAGGGCATGTGCGATGAACCCCTCACAACTAAGTTGGTCTAATGTTGAGGATGAGAACAAGTGTGGCCTAGCATGGTTTAGAAGGTACGCTTGTGCTTTAGTAGTTGCTAGATTAAGCATACTCATGTGAATATAAACCCTAAGGACGCTTGTGACCTTTGTTATCAAGGTGTAGTTTCCTCCCATCCTGGGAGAGGGACCCTTTGGCAGGAGTTTACCAGTTTGATTGGTTTTGAGGTAACCTAAGGAGGTTTCATAGGATCTTGAGAAGTTAAGTGAAGAGTACATGGCATAAGAATGAACCTATAGACTCACAGATGACCATCTCTATGTGCTTGTGGATGTGTTACCATCGAGTTAACCGATATGGGGCTTGACTAAGGTAGGTAGGTTGCCATGATCCCTATGGAAAGATGGAGGTCAGCCCATGAATGCAAGAAGAGAGATGATGAATGCTTGGGTAAGGTTCTAAGTTGAACATGTACTATAAGAGAATTCTAAGTCTATCCTAGGGTCAGGTAGGGATAAGACCGATGGAAGTAGGAGTTGCCTAATTCCCTAGTGCACATGACCATAGAGTCAGAAGGTAACATCTATCATTGTCTGAGGGCCATGGGTTAGGAGATTGATCACCTTCATGAACTCATGGGATCCAAAGGGCAGATGAGTAGGGCATTCTCTGGATGCATGAAGGAAGAGGGATGACCCCAAAAGTGTCGGCACCCTAAAGGCCTAGAGGAGATGACCAAGGATTGTGCTTGGACAAAGTAGGTTTGAGACTAGTTTTCCATGGAAGTAACTTTGATATCATGATGTTTGTGATGTGGAGACATAAGTTGCACGTTTCAACTTAGAATTGAAGGTGTACTGGTGATGTGGGATGTATCAACTCTACTCTTGGAACAGGAAGAACTTTGTGTTTGGACGGCTGCCAAATGCTTATTTCTTCTTGTTATGGGAGTGAGAGATGGGATAGTACGCATGCCATACACCAAGGATAAAAGATAAGGTGGGTCGGAATGCTGCTACGAGGTATGAGGACAAAGATGATAACATACCTTGGTGGAGTGAATGATACATGGACATGTACAAACGATAAGAGAATGTTTTATCAGGAGCGATGTGGAATTTGCAAGTTAACCAAGGTTGAGTTTGATCACCATGAGGATGAGCTCAGAGCCTCTTGATGAAGACCCACTTAGATTTTGAGATAAGATGATAAGTATAATACATGGAGGTGTATGTCTTTGACATTACCTAACACCTAAGGAAAAGAAGGGGTAATGAAGGCTCTGGTTGAGATATAGCTGCCGAGTTTAGCTGGAAGCTAGAAAAAGTTGAGGTTGCTAGGCTAACCTTAAGTTGAGAAAAAGGGATAAGTTTGGCCAATACCCAGATATATCAATAACGGTTAATCAAGTAAATGTTTGATTGGTTAGCCAGTCTAGTACATGATATGATGAAAGGATGGTTGTAGAACCTCAGATGTACTTCTTTGGAAAGGAAAGTGATGAAGCCCTGATGAGAGTGGTTTAGGGTTCGAGGAATCAATCTTGAGAAATCATGACATATAGGAAATCGTGATCTTAATCACCATACACCATAGTACTACTTAGATAATGGGTGGTAGCAGTACTATGGATGTTGGAGGTGAAGTGCATGTGGTATGTTGCCATGCATGACAGGAGGTGAAGGACGAACCTAGTAACCCAGTGTATTGATATAGGGAATAAAAGATTCCCTGAGAGGGAGTGGGAGTTCTTCATTATGGATGTTGTGGTAAGACTCCCTTTGACCAAGAAGGTCAAGATGCAGTATGGGTAATGGTAGATCACCTCACCTAGATAACATGAGAAAGAAGGGAGTATTGTCAAGATACATGTTCTGTTGAACTACATAAGAGAGAGAGATGGTTCAACTACACCATGATATGAGTTTAAAAGTTCTTGATTTGACCTAAAATTTTCCTTCCAAAAGGTGGAAGTAGGTACATGAAGAACTCTATGATAGTATAGTTTATCACCCCTAACTAATGGTTAGTGTGATCCAGACTAGAGGGTCTGATGAGAGCATGTGTGCTCATTCAGGGTGATATCTAGAGACAGTTCTTGTCCAATGAAAGATGTGATGATGGCCACCATCACCAGTATCATGATTTAAAGCAGCTCGGTAAGGGAGGTTGTGTTAGTCACCACTTCAGTAAGATGATGTTGGTGAAAGGACCACATGATGGTTAGAAATGGACCACAGTGTGTGCAAATGGAGTCGCTTTGATCTTGAAATGGCTGAAAGGAGCCCATGGACGACATGAGTCATGAGCAGATGCAAAGTAGACTGACATACAGTTCACTATGGGAGGATGTCTGACATGAAAATCCGACCCCTCTAAGTTATAGCTAAGAGAGTTGAGTCCCCGATATATGGGTCCATTTGAGATGGATTGATGGAGAAGGTTATGGATAACCTTACCCCTCAGGATAAAGAAAGGTGTGATGAGTTCTAAGTGTCCAATTTATTGCACTATGTGAGGTACCCAGACCATGAGCTAAACAATGAACCTAGTGAGACCCAAGGAGGCTGAAATGACCTGAGTCACCTGTGCAGTTTATAGACGCCAGGATGAAAGAACTCAGAGAAATGAATATGTGATGATAAAGGTTCTTTGGAGGTGCCATGAGTAAGGTAAAGCCACATAGGGGCCGTTGATGGACATGGAAAAGTCTTATCCTAAATTGTTTGTTTTGTTTGATTGAATTTTGAGGACAAAATTCCTATAAGAGGGGAAGGATGTTACAACCCCAATTTTGGGTTCATTTGGTAAGAAATATGATTTCTCCTAAATAATATAAATGAACAAATAAGTATGTCTTTTGTTTGAATGCATGAATTTCGTGTTGTATGTTTTCTTAATGGGCCTTATTGGCCATTGAGCCCAATTGAAGGAAAAAGAAAAAGAAATTAAAAAGAAATTCAATTGGATAAGGAGTACATAAGAAAATAAATAAAGTAAGAACAAAAGGTAAAGGGATTATTCCAAAAAAATAGAATTTCGAGTTTTAGGGTTCCTTGGGATTCAAGGAACTCAGGATAATAAATTGATGATAAAAGAAATAGAAAAGATATGGAAAATATGAATAATTAAATGATAAATTGCAATTCAAGAAAAGAGATCGTTTCCTTGAGATAATAATCCCAATTTTTTTATGATGGAATATAAAAACATGAAAAAGGTTCCCTCCAAATTTGAAGTGAAAAGGAGTTACGAATTGGGAGTTATGAATTTTCCAAGTTATCTTTGAAGTAGGAATATAATCAGAATTGATTGGAAATTTATTTCCTTTTGATCAAACACGCGTGATGAGGGCCCTTGGATTTAGATCCAACGAGCACTGCTCATCATCCAGAATCCCAGTAGGATGCAGACTCTACATTGCAGGTGGGGATTTTCCCCATGGAATTTCTTGCAATCAAGTGCATCTGCACTTATGATTCTTGTCCCATTAGGTTCGGGAGATCCTTGCGAAGGATCTAGACCCTGGTTTTACGAGGTTTCGACCTAATCTCATGAAACGCCCAATTGGGTTGGTTGTCCAGTTCGTTTAGGAGTGGGAATCCTCACATGGATTCCCCATACCCTATAAAAAGGGTATCACACGATCCCTTTTGAGGTTGCGATCGTGTACGGTTGGTTATCGAGCTCCAAAGCCCTCTCCTTTTCCCGATCGTCTTGGCTCTGGCGAGGTCTCCGCTGCTGCGCCACCACTGGTGGTTTTCAAAAGAAAGGAGGAGGATGACACGTGGGGACCATGGGATCAAAGACCACGGTGAGCCACTGTGAGATCCAATGATCTCAGTGGAGCGCGCATTGAGTTAGCCGCTCGGTGGAGTGTTGTGACGCGAATCGTCCGATCGAGATCCATCGTGGACTCGAGTCTTTCTCACGGCTAATAGAAGGAGGTGGGGCGCGCTTTAGGGTTAGTGGATATGTGTTAGGCTGAGGGTCGTATCCGGAGGAGGACCACGGGCACATCAATCCAACGACTCACAAAAAATGGTAATTTTGTTTCTCTGCTTAATAAACCACAAAAAGGGTTTTTCTTGAGAAATTAATAGAAATAGATAGGAACCTCATATGGAAAAACTTTATATATGAAAGTTGTGTAGGAAAATGCAAGGAATATGATAAAAATTATTTGAGAAGCTATTTCTGCTTGGTTTTGCAAAAGTACCCTAATTTGGTAATAAAGTGTATTAAAAGTTGATGAGAAACCCTAATTGAATGTTAAGAGTGTAATTTGGTGAATCAATAGGTCAAATTGATAAGTTTAACCCTGTTAATGATAAAAGTGGTTTGATTATCCGTTTTCAATGTAAAAGATGCCCAAATTAGAGTTGTAATCCATAAAAGAAGGTTAATCTATATGGGAACCCTAATTTGCGATAAAAGGAGATAAAAATCATATTCATTTGGAATAAGGAAATCATATGCTTAATAAAGATTATAAACTTGATAAAGATGTGCTATAATTAGAAATTAGGGGTTTCATGTAGTTTTGATAAATTAAGGATCATAATATTGAAAGAGGAGGTAAAAACCCTAATTTCCAAAGAAACCCTAAAATTGGAATTGAAATCCTAAGTAATGTGATGAAATTGGATAAATATTAATAAAAGGAAATTGGCACTTTTATTTCAGGATTTCTCTTCCTCATTGCTTGCTTGATTGGGTTTCTCTGCATATTTGATTCTGTCTTGAAATCTACAACCAAAGGTATGTGGTTACGCTTATGATTATTCCGACTAGTTTTCCGAGGATTTTCTCAATGTTTCCCTCATGGCTTGAAATAACTATTGGATGTTTTTTTTTCATGCAACTATAAAGTGACTATGATTATCACCATAAGTGTATATATAATTGGCTAGATCTGGGTCCACCTTTGTTGCTTTGAAAGGGCTAAAAAAGGGGCAAGGTCTAGGTTTACCGAGAGTTAGAAACTGGGCTACCTACGTGTAGTGCCATGAGACTCTTTAGTATACCCTGAGTTAAGGAGTTGTCTACCTACGAGTAGTTCCATGTGACTCAACCCTAGAAACTGGTTCACTTGATATGTGGATCATGAGGGGTTTAATGGGGACAACACAGAGGATAGAGTACCCTTGGATCACAGAGTTATATTTAAAACATAATCTTGGTTGTTACATGATTAATTGAATGGTTACGTTGTTAACATATTTACATGATTGTTATTTCCCCCACATACCAGCTTTGGCTGACCGACGTTTTGTTTGTCAGCGTTTTAGTACAAATTAAAAGAATAAACAATAAAGTGGCATATGCATAATTAAATGAGAATTAACATGCACATGAGGATTAGTTAGATTAGTATCTTCATGGATAGAAGTTTGGAAATCCAAATTTTAAAAAGGTAAGAAAAGTTTTATTTCATACAAGTGCTTAGTTTAGTTGGTAAAGTTTATTAATTGTTATTGATTATTTGTCGAACCTTTGATCCGGGTTATTGGTTAACGGCTCTGACCTTTCGGTCTCCCTTAATTGGGGGTTACCGGGAGACAGGGTCATAAAAAAGCACTTTTATAGTGGGTTAGCAATGTTGGCTTCTAGTTAGTGTATGAAAGTTTTTCACATCTCCTCAATGTACGACCTTTTTTATGAAATTTGTGTTGTAACATGCTATCTGAGATTCCTTTCCTATCTAGTAGCTCCATTGTTGTCACAATATATCAACTGTGTCATCAATGGTTTTAAACTCCCATAAGCTAATCTATATGAACTTCAAGATCCATACAATATCCTCTTATGTTCTCAAAACAACAATGTACTGAGCTTCTATTTGTAGAATTAGCAGCTATATCTTGCTTGGAATTTTCCTACTTACAGTTCTATTTTAATGTCAAATACAAAATTAAATTACAATCATTAATTTTCTTTGTTATTTTGTAAGCCTTCATCGATGTAACCCTTTACACCCAACTCTTCCTTATTTCCATATATAAGGAACTAATACTTTTAGTGCTTCTCAAGTACTTAATGATGTTGTTTATGACCGCCCAATGACTTTCATTGGGATCTGATAGATACCCACCCATCATGTCCAATACACACATGAGAAAAAGGTGAGTACATATTATTGAAAATGCAGTTGCCATTTTACTCACGTATTCCTATTTTTCAAAAGATCTAGGATATTAATTTCTTGAGAGGCTAATTCCATGAGACATGGAAAAAATTTCTCTCATTGAGTATGATATATTAAACATGTCAACATCTTGCCAATACATGTTCTCTAACTTAGATCAAGAATATTTCTAGATCTATCTCTATAGATCTTAATTTTGAAGATATAAAATGCTTTGCCTAATCTCGTTATAGGGAAGGTACTTTCCATTCAAGTTTTAATATTTGTAGGATAAGGATGTTACACTCCATCATTATGTGTAATATAAATATGTACCCACTCAACTTTTGTAATCCCAAATTTCATCTTCATTTCGACTTATTTCAATCTCTTTGACTACCTTGTAAAAGATTCAAACTCGGAGATGCTTGCTTCAATCCTGAGATTGACCTTTGTAGATTATAGACTTTATTTATGATAACTATATTTATCAAACCTTTATATTATGTCACGTACACATCCTATGCATTATTCCTATTAAAGAATGTAGTTTTCACAACCTTTTTTCCAAATCATTTAGTCATACTAATTTCCAATGGCAAGCATGATCTTGATGCATTTAATCATGGAAATTGGTGAAAAGATTTCTTCATGTTCAACATTTTGTACTTCTTTGAAACCTTTACCAACCAATCTTCGCTTATAGGTTTGTACACTACCACCCATGGTGGTCTCTTTCTCGAAGATCCAATTTCACCCTATGGACTTTATGCCTTCATGAGGATCCACCAATGTCATACCTTGTTGGTGTACATGGAGCCCATCTTAGATACATTGTCTTCAAGCCATTACTCAAACTCTGGTCCCTCAATAGATTCTAGGTAGGTTTTTGTCTCATCATCTATGACAAACCCACCACCTTCTTGAGTTATAAGAGATCCTAATCTTTTAAACTCAAGGTGTGTTCTACTAGATTAATGAGTTTTTGTGTTACATAAGGAATTTGAGATTCCTCAACAACTTGTTATTCACTGTGATCCTGTTGTACCTCTTTATGTTCAATGAGTTCTTGTTTGTCTCAAACTTTTTGAGTTCTACTTTTCTTCCACTGATTACTTTGAAATTAAATTCTTAATAGGAATACAACCATCCTGGTAACAAACACTTTTGTTTTTGGATTAGAGTATAAAAGTAGTATTCAAGAAAAAAAATAATGTGATCTTTGGAGAAATATTTACATGAAACTATTTTCTTACACATGCTTTAAACCCTAATCCTTGACAAAGACATATCGAGACACTTCTTTTCCCTTATTTTAGATGGTGTCTTTTGAACCATTTTAGATAATACATTATTTTTAGTGTAAATCACGTGCCAAAAAGGAAATTGGAAGATCAACTAGATTTATTAATGATCACATCATGACTAATAGGGTGTCATACCTTCTTTCTAATACATCATTAGGTTTCAGGTGGAGTTAATTGTGATACCTTATCACTATCTCTTGAAGATCCTCAAACTTCTTGGTTACAATATTTTCCTCCTCGATCTTATCAAATTGTTTTAATACTTTTAAAAAGCTAGTTATGTACTTTAATCTTGATATCCTTGAACACTTCAAAAGATTTAGATTTTTATTTCACGAAATACAATATTCAATATCTACATTGAACATTATAAATATCATGAGGTATTAGTAACTAGTTATAGTATTTATTCTAAATGGGTCTAATACATCAGTATGTATGAGCCCTAATAGAATACTTTCTCTCCACTACATCTAGTGAATGGTGCTTTTGTCACATTGCCAAATAAATAAGGCATGCTGGTATTTGTTAGTTAAATGACCAAAATATTCTAGGAAATAATCATTATGGATTCTATAAATGCATTTCTCATTTTTGTTCTCAAGATGACAGTGCTATAGGTATTCATTGTTTGAGTCATCAAGTCATTTAATATCTTTATAAATCTCTCTAGAACTATCAAATATAAACTATAAAAAATTGGGGAGACTACCATAAAATATCTTATCTTTGAAAGTCAAACATCAAATATATTCATAATATTCTTGTACATACAAGATACATGATATTTTTCATTAATGGTAGGTACATATTAGCAATTCACTAATTCTATTACATTTCCATTACATGAATGACTAATTCCAGATTTTGTGGTAGTAACTCTTGCCCCACATTGTTCTAGCTTACTTCTTCTCCTGTCCTAGAGTGGAGATCTATATCGCCTTCTTCTTCCTAAGTTCCTCTATATAAAGGAAATAATTCCTTTTACACTGTCCAGGCTGGTGATAGTGGTGTCTGTTTCCTTCCTTATTCAGTCATCCCTTAGCTTTCTGTCCAGAAGACTTTGGTTTCTCGATAGATTTAGACTCTTCTTAGATTTTCCTTTACCCTTAGACTTTCTTATGTTGATCATGATTATAGATTTGGGATTGTACTTCTTCATATTTGCCTCAAATGTCCTCAACATGCCAAGGAATTCTAACAACAACTTGATGAAATCATTCATGTTGTAGATCATGAAAAATTAGGTATATGATTCTAGAAGTGGCTGGAGAATCACATCTATGGCCAACTCTTGACCCAAGGGAAATACCAGTCTAGAAAGGTTCTTCACATACCCAATCAACTTGAGTGTATGGGGATATACTGGATCTCCTTCATCCATATTGTACTTGAACAATGTCATAGATACATCATATCTCTCTCGTCTTCCTTGATATTGGTAAATATTCTAAAGACGTGTAACAATCTCAATAATGCCCATATTCTCATGTTGTCTGTTAAACTCATAGTTCAATGAGAACAACATTTGCCACTTGACGTCCACAACATAATCATGATGCTTCCAGTAAGCATCCATGTCAGCCTTAGGTGTGTCGGTGTCTCTAGGACATAGACCTTGCACTCTTGAGCAAAAACAATTTTTAACATTGTGAACCTGTCATGGAAATTATTCCCACTCAACTTTTCCTTCTCAAGGTCCGATCACAAAGAAATTATGTTTGTGTTTTCCATTAGATTGTACAAAAGGAAATTTATAGTTTTGTCAAAACTCTTTTGATTTGATTTGATAATATTGATGATACTAATTAGGCCTATAATTAATTATCACTCCCACTATTTTGTTCAAATTGATAGCCCTCACATTTCAATTTTGAATATTACAGTGTACAACATTCTAATGTGCAAAAAATTTAAAATAGTCTAGTTATGACCTAGACAATGCCAACGTCCATAAACAATAATTAAGGTAGGAAACTTTTTCTAAATTCATATCATGTAATTCTTGGACAGATGGTTTGCACAACTCCTCGAGACAGTCATTTACATGCTTCTAGGTACTTAATTTCAGTAAGGTAACCTAGTTAAGTATAACCCAAAATCCAACATGATAGTAATGTATCCTTCTAGCAGACCCACATGACTACCATAATACTTCCATGAGTTGGACACCACGTCATGCTTGGCATACCTACACTTAGTCCATCATGCTTTTCATGTGTGTTGCTTATGGAAAACATCTAATGTTGGTAAAGTATGCCCTTAGAGAGAATCATATGATGATTGACATGGAATAATTACAGAAAATGATTTGATTAATGCTTATAAAGGTAACCTTCCAATTCATTATGCTTCACTTAGATATGAGAAAATGAGGAAGCATTATTAAAATAATGACAATACTCAATGATGTATGTCTTCAAGTATTAGCCTTGGAGGATGAGATCATACAAATCTTAAGAGTGTATACATTCTTGCTATTTCCCTAGTAGGCTATTATTGTGAAATGTAGATAGACACCAGTAACACATATGACTAGAATGTGGGTTGATTGATGACATAATCTTATTAGTCATGATATGGTAATATCAAACCAAGCACACAAATACATGTTAGGAAATAGTGTATCGGATAGACGCACCTTGAGTGTGACACATGAAAACCATCATTGGTGGTTATAGTCATCTGTCATAGTGAAGGTGGTGATTGTGATTCTTAGATCTAAAATCATTTCTCTCGTCACATGTCGTTGGGTACGCTTTGACATCATCAAATACAGTTCTAAAATATGGCTTGTTATAATAGTGATGATTGAGTGACTTTGACACATGAGGATAGAATGTGAGAGATAGATATGGGATTTGTCCCTCCTACTGCAGCATGATATCATGGCCACTTGATAAGAGAGAATGAGAAATGCATGTCCATGCACATATGAATCAATATATGATATTGAGATCACATTATCTCAGACAATCTTCTCTTGGTTCAAGGAACATGGATTGCACATTGAAAGGATGACCATCCATGTCTCAAGTTCATCCTAGATATGAGAGACAAAGGAATTATACAGTCACTGCAACACCATACACAAATTGTAGGTTGAAGTTGTTCTCCAACCTTCAATTCACTTGGGTAGCACTAATGTGTGACTATGCACCACATTGTTCTTGTTATTACATAATCTAGTTATGGACATTAACTGCCAACGAGGCATGGGACCTATAGGGTCACATACAAACAAATTCATCAAGAACAGGAGTTTGACCTTGAATGACAATTGGATTGATTACTAAAGTATTTGGGTATTCAATTCACGCAATACAATAATGGATTGGTTGACTGCTCTGCCAAACGATCGTCTCATTGAGTGAGACGTCCGTTCGGGCTGCCAGATGGGTGTCTCAAGTGTTTAAACATTTGTTTGAGTTTTCAGGCTATTCAAGTATCGAATCATCTTAGTTCTGCTCAAATGAGGAGTGAACTGACCAATTCAAGTTGTTGAAATGATCGACTCGACTCAAGTTCACCATTCGGCCGTCTGGGTGAATGAGATGGACATCTTGCATATGTGACATGGCTCAGTTGGGTGGAATGAATGTTCTAGATGTTTCCCAAACATATTCGAATATAATTTACTTGAGGAACAAGGAAATTAATATGTGATATTATTGGAATCAAATTACCAAATTTGTATACAATTTGGAAACTGTCAGATGACCTTCTGGCATTGCAAGATGACCATTTTGCAAACAAACGGCCATTTGAGCGTGCCAGACAACCATTTGGCGTCTTGTAGGTTGTGAAAGTTCAAGTTCCTTTGGTCCCATCCAGTCCCACACAATCATGTACATAATGGGAACCCTAGCCCAAATCCCTCCTATAAGAAGGGGCACTAGGGGATTCCAAAGATACAACATAGACAACTGAGAATCAGTTCCTCTACAACTATTGTCCTCTCTAGTTGTGGTAACTAAGAGCTCCCAAAAAAGTACTACACAACATGTAGGGATAGCTATGGGCGAGAAACAATTGGTGATCAATGTTGGTGAGAGAGCAGGTTGGTTACTAGTAGACTAATAGGAGGGACAACTCCTTCCTGTCAGTTCTTGGTGAATGACAGGAGTTCTAGTAGGTTTCTGAGAACTACTCTAGAGGCGGGAGTCCTTTGGCACTTGCTTGGAGAGCAAAGTTAACCTATGGTCTATGGCGAGACAAACAAAGTCACTGTAGAGATTGCATAGATTTATGTTCAAGGAGAAGACCAAGAGTTGAACAACAACT